>CAKNWT010304716.1:1946-14120 GCA_932066315.1 Andricus coriarius | reverse complement strand
CAATCTTTGTAGAATGTTATGAGGTACAGTGATGACGGACCAGATGAAGTGATCCCAGAAGAACGGCCTTTTTATCCGGTTCGCGATGGAATGAGCCTGACGCTGGGAAGCCGGAATCTTGTTGAGTTGGCTACGAAATGAAGCTTTCATACCTCCAAGACAGCCGATTATGAAAACTACAAGATGGATTTTGTAGCCTTGGTACAGCCTACTTAGCTCAAAAAGAAGTATTTGATATTTCGCCCGTTTTTCCTCCTCCTTTGCCGAGATATTACCATCGGCTGGTGCCGAGAATTCAATCACGTAAATCATCTTGGTCTTTAGATCTTCGAGGACAATAGCAGGCTTCGTAGCACTGTTACGTTGAGTGGTGGAAAATGAGAAATTCCAGTAGATCTTACGCTAATCATTCTCCACAACGGACTCGAATTCCCCCCTGCGCGAATGGAAAGACGGGCAATAGATCAACACAATAGAAGTGCCTAGGATGGTAATATAACACTTTTAGAGCCGCATTGTATCTTTCTATGCACGCGTAACGTGCATACTTTGAGCATCCACTGAAAACATGTCCAAGTATTTCTGGCTCTTCCTTGTACGCTCGGCAGTTGGTATCGCCTATAGGTACATTCATTATGCGCTCGCGGTAAACTAAGGTGTCTATAACGCCGTCTTGACAGCCAAAAAGAAATCCCTCTGTTTCCGATCTCAATCCAACAGACTTGAGAAACATGTTGGATAGACCCATCGAGAGCTCTTCTTTACGTATGATGCCGTAGAATTCACCATGAAGGGCTTTGTCAGCATGTTCTCTTTCCTATACACGACTTTTAAGCACCGAAGGTGTTAATGATGCTAGGCCACGTGTAGTGTCGCTGGAATCGAATGTGAGGCCAAGCTCCTCTGCGGCCCGGTCGGCGGCATGGTATAGAAACGCCGCAGCATTGGACGACTTCATGTTTATGTACGAGTCGCATAAAAAATCTGCACTGTTTAGAACTGAGCAGGCTGTAGCCAGAACCCTTCTTCGATGAAGACATTCCAAGCTTAGCAGGCCACTACCCCCTTTATCTCGAGGGAGGTATATTCGAGGTACGGAAGGTCTAGGATGATGGCTTTAATGGATTGTCATCATCTTGCGTGTGCTTCGATTAAGTTACTTCAACTGATCGACGGTCCATTTTAATGGACCAAACGTGCAGAGCAGTATAGGAACGGCCAGCATATTGATCGTCTAGATCTTATTCTTTCCAGATAATTCGGAAGCACAAATTTTTCTGAGAATTGGCGATAACTTTTTTCAAGGGCCGTTTTCAACACATGCACATTTTGGGATTCTGCTTGCGGTAGTCCAAGATATGTATATGTTTCTCCATTACCAAGATGTTAAATTGTATTTCCGACTATGAGTTGAACATATTGATCGTCACGCGATGATGTAGTTTCTAGTCTTCCTTGGTGTAGATGAACGCAGGCATACTTGTCCAGTCCGAAGCTCATGCCAATCGCTTTAGAGTACCTGTTCACCGCCTCCACCAGGATGCTAAGGTCCTCTTTCGAGGAAGCTCATATAAGTTCATGCGTGTGTTATTATGAGAAGTTGTAGGCTCCGGAAGCTACGATCATGGTTCCTTAAAGCAACCAATCCTGAAACAACTGGAGCGTGTACGTCATTCACTTCTGCTGCTTCTGTCCTAGAATGTAAGCAAGGGCGGGAAATTTACGCGAGACAACATCGGGCAATACTGTTCCTTGGAGGCAGGTCTCTAGCCGCGGATGACATTACGCAGCAGACGGGACAGTTGGAGATGAAGGTTTAACCTCTGGATACTTTTTTAGAGCTACCAATCCTTCTAGAATGTTATGAGGAACAGTGTTGACGGACCAGATGAAGTGATCCCAGAAGAACATACTAATCGATAGACGTGTATGCAAAGCAGCAGCATTTTAGCAGCGCTACCTATCGATGGCCTAGATTGATTACCGGAAAGCTGTCGATTTAACCTTCCACAGACTAATCATCTGTCTGTTAGAAAGCTCAAAGGATCATCTACTCATCGTAAGGTGCATAGAGAGATTGACACCGCTTTGGAAAACAAGATTTATTATCTCATCTGGAAAACATCCTGTAACAACTAACAACGTCACCTTTCAGACAGGTGTCTTTAAGGGCGACACCATGAGCCCTCTCCACTTTTGCCTCCCATTATTGCCACTATCTCTCGCACTTCGCCATTCGGAAGGATACTTCTGCGGCAAACCTGGAAATCGAAAACATAAAGTCACTCATGTATTTTACATCGATGATCTTAAGATCTATGCTAAAAATAAAGAGCAACTAGATCTAGCTCTCGGGATTATCGAGAAATACACTCGGGAGACTGGAATGGAGTTTGGGTTAGAATAATGCTCCAAAGATTGTTCGAAGCGAGGAAAAATTCATGGCATCCCCGAAGACACTGAGCTCGTCGACAAAAGCACTGTACGACACCTTGGAGCTGGAGAGACCTATACATACCTGGGCGTGCCACAGAGCCGCATTCAGGACGTGACATCTATGAAGGATACTCATCGATGCAGATACAAACGTTTCATCCAACGGATTTGGACTTCCGAACTGTCGGCGAGGAAAAATTATCTGCAGCGAACATGCTTGCCGTCCCGGTAATATTCTATTCATTTGGAGAGGTTCCATGGACGAGCTCTCGGGTCACGAAAGGTTATGCACGTGAACAAAAGCATGCACTTCAAGTTATTACCATCGCTGTCCCTCTCACAGCATTAACATGATTATTATCAGGTTGCTGGTCAAAATTAAATGAAATATTCAAGAATTTAAAATTTTGAAACATTTCGGCCAACAATTTGGGCCCTCTTCAGTCATAATTTATGGTCTACAAAATTTTAAAATACAGATAAATTTTACAAAGCTTAAGATAAATTTCGCAAACTTTACAAAGATCTGGGGCTTCTTCCAAGCAATTACCTTCTTTTATGGAGAATTTCCATCGTCACTCTTGAACGAATGGTCATGTTTAAACTCAAAAAGGACTACTCTCATCAATGAAAGATCTTTTTTACTCCGTTGCAGACGATCTGGCATCATACCTCTACAGATTAAACACAGGTTCAAATTTTTTTTTACATTTTAACCACGAAAAAATTGTTTGCAAACTTCACTCTCTGTATTTTCAAATATCTATTAATATTCTCAATCTGGAAATCAATTATATACATTTTTCTATAAAGTAAACTTTGTCTAGATTACACAAAATCGAGAAGCTCATTCAAAAATTTATTCCGTCCAATATTTTGAGAACATTTTTTGATTTTGAATATAATAAATCTGAAAAGATTGTTAATACTAAAAAGCTTAAATCTGTACAATAACAAATGGTTTCTTTGGGACCTAAATTTTTAACAAATTATATTAATATTCATGATCGACATGTTCAAAGCTTTGTCGCCTCTATCGAAACCGGAATTTATCAAATTAATATAGATGATAAGAACATTATTCGTAACCATTGTACTCAAACTATTTTAGATCATATTTCGAATCTCAAGTTTGAAAATCGTCGAAAATGTGATAATGTCATCAATACTGAATGTATTAAGAGGTTCAAGTTGGACATTCCAGATGTTATTTTTTTAAACGCGGATAAGGGAAATGTGACGGTAGCTATGTCAAAAATGGAATATTTTCAAAAAATGCTTCCTATTCTTTAAAATGAAGATTTATATTCACATTCTAAATTTTAATATACTGCCACAACCCAAGAAAAATGTAATAAACTAATCTCTTATTTAAATCACAATAATTACATCTCTTATCTTATAGCTAATCAACTTAAAAATTATTCTTCAATTACTCCGAGGGTGTATGGTCTTCCTAAGATTCATAAATTGGACAACCTTTTAAGATTGATTGTTTCGACTATAAATGGACATACGTATAATCTTTCAAATTTTATTTCTAAAATTTTAAATAATATTATTGGTAAAAACACATCTCATATCACCAATAGCATTTCTTTTACTCAAACCATTAAAAAACAAAAAATTCCTTCTAACTAAATTTTGGTTTCCTTGGATGTAGAATCTGTGTTTAACAACATACCAATCTCTGGAGTTTTGAGTTGCGCTGAGGACAGATGGAATTTAATTGTTGAATTCACAGATATACCTCTTAGAAAATTCATTGTTCAGCCCTTTCGCCGGCTGCAGCCAATATTGTGATGGAAAAACTGGAACTCACTTGTTTACAATCTTTACCTTTCAATATACCGTTTTTCTACATATATGTGGATGATATCATAACTGATATTCCTAAAGACAAATCACGAATAATACTTGATACATTCAACTCATAACACCCCAAATTAAATTTCACCATAGGAATAGAATCAGATTCAAAAATAAGTTTTTTGGACACACTTATTATCATACAAAACAACATTTTAAAGGTGGATTGGTATCAAAAGCCTACCTGTTCTGGAAGATATTTAAATTTTCATTCTTCACATCCTAATTGCCAAAAATTTGGTATAATAACTGGTTTATTTTTTAGAATGCTTAGAGTCTGTGACCTTGAATTCAGAACCAAAAATCCATATATCAAGGGTCTCTCAGAAAAAATCGAAAAAATCTTAAGGAATGCAAATATAAAAACTATTTACGAAAACGATTAATAAATTTTGAAAATATTTTATTGACTTAAAAGATTCTCTTCCAAAAGGTAAACTTTCTGGAGTTGTTTACAAATATAACTGCAAGGATTGTGACTCTGTTTATGAAGGTGATACGGGTAGAACAATAGAAACACGTAATCGGGAACATGCATATTCTTTCAGAAATTTGAATGAATCTAATCACACCGCGCTTGCACAGCATTACATGGGTTCTGGTCACACATTCGATTTTGACCATTTTAACATTATTTTTTGTGAAAAAAAAACACTGCTCGTAGAAAAGTTATAGAAAATTTCTTTATCAATAAAGAACTTCATTCAGTAAATTAGAGATATGAAAAAAATATTTTTCCAAATGCATATAAACCATTAACCAGATTAAACTAATTTACTCCTCTTTTTCTCCAGTTTCTTCCATTACAATGTTGTCTATAATAGATAGTTTTTGTTTCCAACTTGAACCCCTCTATAATTTTTATCAGCTTTATATATATTTCTCTGGAGTTCTTTGCTTTAAAAACATGTATTTTCGTTCCCACATAATCCAGTTACAAGAGTTTAAAACTCGTTAATTAGATCCTTCCTTACCAATCTTGACTTACGTTGGCTCTCTGCCTTATATATAATCTTTGTTAGCATATGATGTAAATTTCCAAAGTTTCCTTATCTACAATCTTTGTTAACATATGATGTTAAATTTTAAAAGTTTCCTAAAATCTGTATTTTTTCCAGTTAGTTTTCAGTAGATCCTTCAATAATAATCTGGACTTACGTGGTTCTCTGCCTTATCTGCAATCTTTTGTTAACATATAATGAAGATTTTCATCGCTTCCTAATAGCTATATTTTGCCAGTTGGTTTCTGTCCATCTTGAACCTTTCTCCAAAAATGTCGTACGGCAATTTTACTTTTTATCTAAAATCTGGCTTTTTAAATTGACTAAGTTTCTAAATTTTTAATTCTTGAATCTTTTTTTTAATTCTGACCTGAAAACTGCGAAGACTATAAGAACACGTATATATTGAAGGTCAAGACTCTACTTGTTTATTTACAGCACACATAGTCGCAAATGGACGAGAACCTCTTTTTAAAATGGTCAGAAAATACGATGAAGTTGGCAAAGGGGCGTTTCTCTACAAAGCAGCGGAGGAAGATGCTGAAGCACTTGGCCTTGACTTCAATATCAGGGGTGAGCAAAATGCATCAAAAAATATCTATCTCGAGTACTCACTCCTGAAGGCCCAAATCGAAAAAGCACAGGAGAAAAACTTCCGCAAGCAGCTCCTCGGCAAGAGGATGCACGGCATCTTCCACAGAAATGTGAAGGATCAGTCGATGTCGTATGAGCTAACGTTTGCTTTCCTTGAATCACCCAAGACATTCCCGATGATAGCTGCAGAGCGCGTCATGCACGCCCCGAGGATCTAGGACACATACTATCTAGTCGCCCAACTCATGCGGGAACGACGTACATCCAAAGGCACATTGCGGCACTAGCAATAAGTTATTACCATCGCTGTCCCTCTCACGGCATTAGCCCTAATACCGCTACGCCAAAAACACCTAGAAAAAGACAGTCAATTGTCCAAAAAGAGAAGAACCGCATATACTAGAACTTCAAGCTCTCGATAATTGCTTCTATTGCGCACTTGAGGCAAATTTTTGGCACCAGCCTCTTAATCCTTTTTTCACCTCTTCAGTAGTGATGGGTGGGCCGCTTTGACTTGTTGAGTGTGTGATGACGGATACGAACTGTCGGACCATAGCAGTGACATTCATGCGATGTTATATAGTCAATCACACCCTGAATGCCGAACGCGTACTTTGTTGCCCAGCCTATATTGGTGCTGAGTTGATGTATTTGTCTTTTGGTAAAATAAGACCAACTGTTCGACCAAACTAGAGTTTACGATAGCAACTCAAAGCAATCGGAAATTAATTCTTAAATGTATCGCTGGACATATATCGGTCTTATACTTATCCTTTTTGATTTTCGGTCATAGCCGGACGCTAACTAAAAAAAAATCGAAAAGCATGTTTTCGCTATCGCTTAACGATAGATATCGGGAGTCAGTTTTAACCCTGCGTCCCACACATGGGGTCTAGGCGGACCCCAGATGTTGAGAATCTTTCCTCTCAATAGTTCTCAAGACGCCGGTAAGAGCGCTTTAATCTCTGTGGTATGTAATCCCTTTTTTCTTAATGTTTTTGTTGAAAAACGTGAGTAGGGTCCGCTCGGACCGCACGTTGCTATTATTAGTTTTATATAGTCTTGTCACGTTGATGCCTCAAGACTGAATTTGCAATAAAAATTTGCGAAGGTTTCTCATATTCAAAGTGTAGTGTTTGCTGGTTCCAGTTTATATTTTTGAAGTGTGATTTTCTTAGTCAGTAGTATACAGAGGTTTTCTTTTGTATCTGATAAGGTTTAAACTTTATTTTAAACTCTCTGCTTGAATCCTGTTTGCTTTGATTAACTACCATATTTTTGTTCATGTTATTAAAAAACAAAAATAATTTTTTGATGCCGGTCCAATGCGATTTCACACCGCTTGCGTCGTGAAAGTGAGTGGGGTTAACTTCGGTTGCGAATCAGGTTGTTAAACTTTGGTTCCTAATTCCGGCTTCTGACTTTAAATGAAAAGATGAAACTCAAAAGCACACATGAATGTAAGTACTTCCTAGACTAGAAAGAAATTCCTGTAGTAGAATAATATCCGCGATACGGTCTTCATTTTTTATTCGTGGATATTATTTGAAACTTTAGGAAACGTGAATAATAAAATAAATTTAAGCCATAAATTCACGTCTCTCGAAAAAGAGAGTAGTTTAAGCTGCGATCGTTGCACCGGATATTGTTTTAGCTATTATAGTATGTGTTTTATCTGAAAATATATATGTATGGTATTATTCACATTTACATTCCAAATCCCATGATAATAAGAAGCGCCTTGAACTAAGAAGGCAGAAGATTGACCCATAAAAATATCAATACTTTGAAAAAAGTATTATTATTTAAACATTTGAAAATTGTTAATTGAATAAATTCTCGAATTTATTTAATTAATAAATTCTCGAACGTAACAACCAGATAAAACAATTACGAATTGGCGTTTTCTGGAGGCATCTTAGTTTCCTTAAATATAATTGATTAAAGCATTAACTAACGACAGCCACATTTTTCCTGCACAATTCATAATAGGCATTGGCATTGAAACATACTTATTTTTATTGTCTGGTTTTTATAATTATAAAAAAGTGTGCGTTTCTCCATAAATTAAATTTTTTTATTTTCAACGTTATTTATTATGATTTAAACTGAAAATACGCCTACTGGTGTAAAGTGGTTATAAGCAAATTCGTAGATATAATTTAAGCGAAAAATTTTGTTAAATAAAAAGTTATTGTAGCTTGCGTCGTTTTTCCAAAAAGTAAATTTTTAATTTTTGATGCATTTTTATAACAAGAGTTTATAACAAATTTTTAGATCTTTTTTGGTTAAACAACTTTTGTCTTTTCATATTTTTTTTTTTGGTCTCTTGTGTCGTTTTTCCAAAAATGTATTCTAAAAATTTAATTATTTAAATTTTATTCTTATTTTTTACGATTAAAAAAACTACTCGCCCTTTATAAAAATTATAAATAACAAATTTGTACATCCTCCTTGAGTGAACAAGTTTGCCTATTATTTTTTTCTCTCCTTGAGTCGTTTTCCAAAACATTAAATTTTTTTATTTTTAATCCTATTTTTTTGCGATAAAAACAAAAACTAAGCATCCTATCAAAAAATTGATGATGAAGAATTTTGTAGCTGTTTTTTGTATGAGCAACTTCTGTCTATTCGTTTTTTCTCATAGCTTGTGTCGTTTGTCCAAAAATTTAATTTTTTTATGTTTAATGAAGTTTTTCACGAATAAAAAGAAAACTACACGTCCTATCAAAAAGTGATCAATAACAAATTTGTAGATGTTTTTTCGATACATAATTTTTGTCTCTTCATATTTTTTTGTATTTTGCATAGTTTGACCATAAAATGGAATTTTTTATTATTTTTTGTGCGATCAAAATTTGGATTTTCGATTTTTCGAAAAAATTCAAAAAGTTGTCATGACAATCTTGTAGGACTCTCAAAAAATAAAGTTTTTCTTCTGTTGACATTTTTTCTTATCGCGCTTCGTTCGGCTTGAAATGTTAATTTTCGTTTGATTTTTTGGATTTTGAAAATGCTATAACTCTGATAATTTTCTTTTTATCGGAAAATGTCATAAGGATAAATTGTTTGTCTTTTTGAGTACTATTAATAACCGTACATAGAATTTTCAAATATTGAAAAAAAGTGGTCTCAAAAATTTTCAAAATGTGCTCAGCTTTTGAATTTTTATCAAAAACAGCTGGCTAACGAACTTGTCCTTTTTTTAGGGCTTGAAGAAATGTGCCAAAGCTCAATCCAATCTGATCATTTTTTCGAAAGTTATCGTGCCCACAGACAGACTACAGACTAAAGACTACAGACAGACTACAGACAGACACCTAGGTAAAAATCATTTTTTCTAGCTCAGGGGGTCTCAAAACGTGGAGATTTGATAAAAACCGACTATGTCACATTTTACATAAAACCAATACCTTCTCATTAGGATGAGAATGTAAAAAAGCTTTACCCAGTTGATATAATGATTTGCCAACAACCAACTAAACTTTAACCACGTTTTTTGGCAAAATGAATTTTTTTTCTTCACATATTTCTAACATTTATGGATAGGCCGAGTCCTAAAGTACTTGAAACTGCAAAAAGCGATTTTCGACAAAGGTGGGTTTTACCTATTTGTACTTCTCAGTGTCTCAATTATTTTCTTTAAACTTATCAAATTTTAAACTTTTTCAAACAAATTACATAATCCAGGAATTTAAAAAATGGTAGATTCCGGGTATCTATTCTCAAATCACTTATTGCAAAATTAATCTTTTTTTTTTAATTTTGCAATTTCTACCTGCTTAGTGACAAAATTCCTACACTAAAAGTTTGCCAACGTGTGCTGATTCCAAGTACCTGAGACTCTGAAACTCGGACACTCACTTGTCCTCAATATATTATAAACTAAGCCCTACTCAAATATGTTGTTTCTCAAAGGAAATAAGAAGACACGGTCGAAACGTTTCTTACCGATTTGCTGAAACTATTTTGGCAAAGTTATGAGTGTTTGAATCTTTCAAATTGAAAACGCGGATTATCAAAAAATTGTCAACATTTTTGTTCACGATGTCATATTTTTTTATCTAACACAGGTATTTATCTTTTTCATTCTGATTCTGATAGAATTTCTCGGTCTCTTTCGGAATCCGTTAGAACATTTAATTAATGTTTTAAAATTTCTAAAAATATTCGAAGTCAATTCACTCAAAATTCCACCGTTTTTGGCCCCCTTGATATTTTTTCTAGATTCGTCCTAATTTAAGAAGTGTATTCCACGATATTCTGCCCTGTGCCAGCGCCTCGTTGAGATGAGAGAATTTTTGTTTGCTTGAAAAACGAAAATTCACATTTTTTGCCAAAACGACACAAGATATGAAAAAAGTGTAACAGAATTGTTACCATTAAAAGGAACTCGGTACGGCCCTGCATGAAAGGTTGCCGGGCCGCACCCGAGATAAGGCGGAACCCCCCGAGGGGTCCCGAAGCCCGCGACGATAACGAGTCCCGTCGCGTCGTCGTTAGTCTTGTCTCGTCGCTAGGAGCGAATCACTCTCTTGCACCCTCTCTGCAAAATGCAACAGTGACCTTGTTTCGGGGAATACCCAAAGTGCCTCCTGGGATCGACCATCAGCCGCCTTCTGGGAAACCACCCTCCGACGCCGATCGTCTGCCGGACTCAACTCGTCGTCCACGGCTTTCAGACCCTGTTTCTCCATTGACGCCTGATCACGGGCCATCGGCTTACGCCAATATGTAAGTGACAATAAATGTCATTGTCTTTTCACCATTCGAAGTTTCATTATGTCTCTACCCTCTCTCGGTTTTCCTCTTCCTATTTCCCCCCTCGGAATTACCACGTAATAAAAGTCAAAAGAACAAAATTGTTTCTTTTTAAGATTTTTGCGAAAATATGTATAAAATCCTTAAAGATTTATTTTTTCTCAACAATACAATTTTACGTTATGATAAAAAACCAAAAAGGGCTTAATTTAAAAGTTTTAACAACTTTTTTGTGGAAAAATAAAGTAAGTTAGAAAAAATGGATGGTATCGATTATTTAAAAAATACCGACTTCAAATGAAAAAGTTTCATGTAAAAGTTGTTGAAACTGTTAGTTTATGTTCTTTGCTTTTTTCATGACACCATCAAATTGTATTGTTAAAAAACAAATCTTGAAGGATTTTATAAATATTTTCACAAAAATCTCGAAAATACCGCGAGATAGAAAAAAGTGTCAAGAGACATTGTTCTATAACTGTTTTAGAAAAACAATTGTATTTCTTTGACTTTTTTCGTAACTTGTGTCGGTTTGGCAAAAAACGTGAATTTTCATTTTTCAGGCAAAAAAATGCTCTCTTCTCACCAAGGCGCAGTCACAGGTCATAATATCATGAAAAATACTCTTTACGTGAGGGCAAAACTAGAAAAAAATTAAGAGAAATAAACCTTGGAATTTTGAATAAATTGTCGTTGAATATTTTCAGAAAAACCACCGCCATTTTGTCATTTTCGACCTTTTTCAAATTTTCAAACGAATTTCAAATGAGGACAAGAAATTGTATCAGAATCAGCAAAAAAAGTCAAATACCTATATTATATTAAAAAAATATCACACTTGACAAAAATTTGGCCCATTTTTTGATAATCTGCGTTTTCAATGTTTAAAATTCAAATACTCATTACTTTGTAAAAAAATTCCTTTGTCGTATTCCCTTTGAAAAACAACATATTTGAGTGGCAAATAATGTTGTGTCTTGAGCATAGATAATCTGCGCGATTTAAAAAGAAATCGAAGAACAGAATCAATTTGCAACTTGGCAAAATCCCACAAACATGATTCATGGAAGCAAGAAAATCCGAATGATAATATAATCTATGTTCCATTGCGATAAATATATCCTTATAACATATTGCTCATACAAAGTGGCTTTCATACTCTCGTAAAATTAAATTCTTAATACTGTGTAAATGGACCTTTGAATGTTAACTAGGACAATTTTTCGTGCGGCAAGAAAGCGGTCTGGCGCCACCAGGGCTTCGAAAAAGTGCCCTGGCAGCGCCAGGGCTCGCCAGGCCTCGACTACACCACTGCGTATTCGACTAAAAAGCGAGTTTTGAAAACATTATTTTTTCTCAGCTCTTAGCCCCTCACAAAGTGTATACTACCTATGGAACAGCCATTAGTATGTACTAGTTCACACAAAAATATATGGATAAGTCCTATAGAAAACACTTGTACGTGTCTCCAGCGTTAAGATTGTGTGTTTTTTGGCGACATACTTCAGCTCCCGTG
>CAKNWT010304706.1:1340-13270 GCA_932066315.1 Andricus coriarius | reverse complement strand
AATGCAATTGAATACCTTTTTCATTTGAACGTCAAGAGCTGTCTTAACCTCGGCTACCTTCTTTCTTTGTGTAGTACCTGTTCGAAGATCCGTAGTCTTACTAATAGATGGAACTCTTAAGATTTGAAAAATTTCATTCAGCTTAGAAATATTATCTTCTCTTTCAACGTCACATTCTAAATCTTCATCGAAATAATCAGGAAATGGAAGTAGATGTTGAGCCTGATCAAATTGAATCTATTCAAAAAAATCATCACCAGCTTCAGGCAAGTTTTCAACCTCTTTGAATTCCATTGCATCAGAAGAACTTCGGACATGCATTACTTGAGTATTAGATCTATGATTTGGAAATTCTAGGCGGCATGTATCACAAATATGATTGTCCGAGCCCACTGAAAACAACGAGGTATGCGTGGTGGCGTCATTTTCACTAATAACTTGAATCTAACTCTGGCAATCCTTACGTTCTGATATGCGAGCTGCCAAATATAGGAAATAGCATCGCAAAACATCTGATGTCTGTAGGAGCGTGAAGGTAGCCGCGAAAAAGTGGTGTAATACTAAAACAAAAGAGCTTCAACTGCTCGCGCGCCGCGATAGTGACACCGCACCGCAGTGGAGAGGCGGCCCACGGTCCCGCTAAAATGATATCTTGGGACCTATAAGAGTATCCATGAATTTTTTTTTAAAGAAAGCTGATTTCACAAGGAATCATTGTATCGATATTTAAAAAAAATCAAAAAGGGAGGAATTCACGAAAAATTAAATCAAAATTTTTTTTTTTTACTTTTTTTCGGGCCGAAATTTTTTTTTCATCAATTGTATTATATTCTTAAAATATATTATTTTAACTCTAACATGTTTAAATTTTATCAAAAGCCAATCAGCTTTTCCAGAAATATCGATAATTCAAAAAAATGTTACTCCGAAATTAAACATGGGGCAACTTCCGTAATTTTTAAAATGTTTGAAAATCTTTGAGGGCCGAAATTTGGTTGTGTATAACATTACGATTTCATGAGGTTTTATTAAAATCGAACAACCGACTGCAGATACTGATATTTCTGACGTGTACTGACCCAAAAATACATAAAAAATTTAATAAAATTCATCAGTGTTTTATGATCTTACTTTCTTAAAATTTTTATTCAGTAAGAAATTTAATTATTATCGTTATTGTAAACAAAAACTCACTAGCGCGAGAACGTGTCACAGGGGCAAGCCCTATCGTACTCTCGAAAGCCCCAGTGCACATTTTTATCCGCATTTTTGTCGCGAGAAATCTTTCCTTGCTCAAAATTCCCTCAATAAACGAAACGCGGGAAGTTACAAAAGTGCGGTTCACGCTGAGCATCGGAAAAAAAATTAACGACGTGTATTCAGTATATTTTACGAAAACTTCAGGTGAATCTACTGATTTTCAATGCAATTTACCTAGACTCCAGTAAAATCTATTGTACTTGGCGTTTTCCATATACTTGTACATTTTACTGGAAGTTAGGTAAAATCTACTCTCCCTAGGGATCGCGCGACCTTGTAGTTGGTGGGAGGGCTTATGGGTCTCACAGGGCTATAGATCTGGATAGGTGAACCAGAGAGGCTGCATCGCGAGGTGTAGCTCTTCTGGGGAACTGACGGACTCTAGTCAGTGGGACTTAAACTAAGGAGCGATCCTTCCAGGGGGTAATGGCAAAGCCTCCTGGAATATCGAGGACGCGAGTTCTCATGCTCCCAAGCTACGATGTGATCGCCGTGTCAAGGGCTGAATGGTACCAGGGTTAACAAATCCTTGAACATCCCGGCCTACCCCCTCAATAGAGGCGGACAGGACGGGGTCTCAAAGGAGGTGCCTTTACGGGGACTTTGGGACACCAGGTCGAATCCCATAGTATGTAGACCCGCCCCCTGCAAGCGGGGCTCTGCAGGGGGTGTTTCTTATTTCCCTAGCTTATCGTGGGACAATTAAATGAAACACGAAAACAAAACATAAACAATGAGGGGCCCGTTCCGGGTCCCTCCTCTAACCCACCGCCAGTGGTGGAAGGCACCTCAGGGAGCAGTCCAGCACGAGCGGTGCGAACGTCTGGAGCCTTTGCGGCTCTGGATTACCTACCCAATCTAGGGGCCCTGAATTAGCCTTTTAATGGCTGAGACGGGAATCCCCATGATGCAGATTAATGTGAACCACAGCAAAGGCGCCTCGGCGGTTCTGGCCAGGCGCTTTTCAGTGGTGCAGGCAGGAATCGCCCTAATCCAAGAACCCTGGTTCTTCAGGGAAAGGATAAGTGGCTTGTCAGGATGTGGCTCCATATATAAAGGGCCACAAGAAAAAGCGCCAAGGGCATGCATAGCCGTCAAGGGTATGGATGCGATCTTGGTGCCTAAATTCTGCTCTAGAGATCTCACAGCTATTAAGGCGAGACTCAGGGGCAGTAGCGGAGAAAGGCTAGAGGTGCTCATCGCCTCAGCTTATTTCCCTGGCGATGCCGGGGGACCTCCGCCTCCTAGAGAGGTGGAGGCTCTAATTCGGCACTGTCAGGAGAATAAAATCGCTCTGGTGTTGGGATGTGATGCAAACTCTCACCACACGGTGTGAGGAAGCACAAACATCAACGACAGAGGGAGAGATTCAATTGAATATATAGCAGGCACAGAGCTGGAGATTCTGAATCGGGGTGATACTCCCACATTCCAGACTAAAAACAGGAGTGATGTCCTCGAGTTGACTCTATGTTCGGGTGCACTAAGGAGCAGGGTAGTGGACTGGAGAGTCTCCGATGAGGAGTCTCTCTCGGACCACAAATATATCGTGTTTCGATTAACCCTAGGGAAACCGGTGGTTTCGAAGATCAGAAACTCCAGAAATACACTTTGGGACTCTCATGAAGAGGAACTCAAAGGGAGGCTTGCGGAATTTCCCACAAGCAATGGTACCATTGATCAGTTAGAGCACGCCGCAGATTTTCTGCGAAGGGCTCTGACTACATCATATGAGAACAATTGCCCTACAAGCACAATTAAGTCTAGGAAGGGAGGAGAATGGTGGAATACCCACCTGGACAGATTCCGTAAAAGGACAAGAATGTTGTGCAATAGGGCGAATAGAACTAAAGTGCCTTCGGACTGGAACATCTATAAGACGGCCCAGTCTGAATACAATAAAAATATAAGAAAGTATAAGCGGGAAGATTGGAGGGGCTTTTGCGAGGAATTGAAAAACATTCCAGAAACAGCGAAGCTGCACAAGATCCTGGCGAAAAATCCGGAAGCTCGCCTCGGGCTCATAAGGCTCGATAATGGTGAGTTTGCCGAAGACGAAGAAGTAACGCTGAATCAACTGATGGAGGAAGGCAGGGGCCAAGAGGTGGTGAGGGCCGACTGGAATTCCGCCTCTAAGGCCGCTGATTACAAGAAGGTGGAATGGGCCGTAGGGTCCTTCTGTCCTTTTAAATCACCAGGGGCGGATGGCATTTATCCAGCGCTTTTACAAAAAGGCATGGATTTGGTCGTCCCTCCTCTGACAAAATTATTTAGGGCAAGTATAGCTCTTGAACACGTGCCATCGGCATGGAAGGATGGCCGAGTGGTCTTCATACCCAAACCTGGGAGGGAGGGTTACACTGCTGCAAAAGATTTCCGACCAATCAGCCTAACGTCTTTTATCCTGAAGACGTTGGAGAGGCTGGTCGAGCGATACATTAGGGATGAGGTGCTCTTAGCCTCCCCGCTCCATAGAGGGCAGCATGCTTTTCCGGCAGGCTACTCGGTAGAAACTGCACTTCATGCTGTTGTGGAAAAATTGGAGCAGCAGTTGGAACAAAAGGGGTATGCTGTAGGCGCTTTCTTGGATATAGAGGGTGCTTTCAGCAATACTCCTCCAGAAGTCATCTGTAGAGAGGCTCTGAGATGTGGCGTGCCGGACCAGCTTGTACACTGGATAGGAAGCATGCTACGTCGGAGAAGACTCGAAACCAGATGGGGTGAGGGCCTAGTAAGAGGAATAGCTCCACAGGGATGCCCGTAGGGGGTGTCCTGTCGCCCCTCCTGTGGTGTATTGTTGTGGACGGCCTCCTTCGAAGACTAAATAAAGAGGGGTATTATACTCAGGGATATGCGGATGACTTTGTAATCCTAGTCAGGAGGGCTCATCTGGAGACGCTGATGGGCCTTATGAGGTCGGCGCTGCGCTTTGTAGAGCTCTGGTGCGATAGCTCAGGGCTCGCGGTAAATCCTGAAAAGACCAACCTGGTCATTTTCACGAAAAACTATAAAATTCTAAAAGTTGACGCTCCTGTATTTTGCGGTGGGAAGCTGACGTTTTCAAATTCGGTTAAATATCTCGGAGTAATCCTAGATAGCAAGCTGAACTGGGCAAAGCACCTGGAGACCCAATGCAGGAAGCTTGTCATGACTTTTTGGATGTGCAGGAGAGCCTTTGGGTTGACGTGAGGTCTAGGGCCTAAAATGCTTGCATGGCTCTACTCTGCTTTCCAAAAACGCAGGTTCCTACATTCAGCCGTGGTCTGGTGGCCACGGGCGGAACTCAAAACAATGCAGAACAGGCCGCGAAGATTACAAACGCTAGCATTTAGTGGTTTGACTGGAGCAATGAAGACTACGCCCACAGCGGCGATAGGATTCATGCTCTGTGAAGAACCCCTACATGTTGCGATAACCGCTAGAGCGGCACACGCGATGGGCCGCCTGGTAAGAGCAAATAGATGGACTCAGGGGACTAGGCACACTAGGCTTCCGAATGATATCAGTGCATTGCCAATTCTACAGATGAGGCAAGGTAAAATAACAAAACGCTTCAACTTTGCCAAAGCTTTCCACGTCTGTATCCCAAGCAGGGATCTGTGGAAAGCAAATGGTAACCCGCTTCTCCAAGGGAAAATCTGGTATACAGATGGATCCAGGGGTGAGGCAGGGTCAGGAGCAGGAATTTATGACAGCAAGAGAGACTTGGTCGACATGCTTCTGTCTTTCAGGCGGAGGTCCTGGCCGTCCTCCGCTGTGCTGAAACACTAATAGAAGGAAACGCTACTGGCAGACAGATAACTATCTGTTCCGACAGCCAAGCGACACTAACTGCAATAGGGAAACCAGAGATAACATCAGAACTGTTCTGGGAATGCAAAAAGGCATTAAACCAACTTGCAGAAAGAAACAATGTGGCTCTCATATGGGTCCCTGGTCACACAGGGATCAAGGGCAATAACAGGGCGGACCAGTTGGCAAAAAGCGGCGTAGCAAGTGAACACATAGGACCAGAACCGGTACTGGGAATAGCGTCTTGCTGTATCGATTTGGCAATCAAAAGCTGGATCCGAACAAAACATCGGGAATACTGGGAGCAGATCCAGGGTTGCCTTTAGGCGAAATACATCCTGGGTTATACCCATAGGATGGACAGAGTCAGGGAAATCCTGGGTTTACCCAAGAAAGACATAAGGACAGTGGTACAGATCCTAACTGGGCACAACCACTTGAACTATCATTTGCACAAAATGGGGTATAACCCCACGACAGAGTGCAGGAGATGCGGCAGGGATGATGAAACATCCCTGCATGTACTATGCCAGTGTCCGGTATTAGGTGAGCTCAGGCAACAGACCCTCGGGGCCCATTTTATGGGACCAGAGGAAATTACAACGCGATCAGTAGTCGACATACTAGGCTTCGTCAAGAGGTCTGGGGTCAACTGCTGAGATCGTTTAAGTAAGGGTGTGGCACAATAGGCTTTATAGCTTGAGCGCCAGAGCAGCTCTCCATGGGCTCCTCGCACGTCCTAAAACTAACTAACTAACTAGGTAAAATCTACAGAAAATTAGTACATTTAACTGAACTTCTTTTAAAATTTTCTAAAATATTATGTTGTCCATATTTTTACCGATCATATTGTAAATTTTACAAATCCTTCTCCTGCGTGTGTTATAAGGGGAGTTTTGGGGTCGCTAATTTTAAATTTTTGATATTAGTTAAAACAATTCTTTAATAAAAATCCCTATATTATATCGTACAGATGGAGGTGTTGGGATAACAGAATTACCTCGAATAAGCACACGGCCCGACAATGCTGAAAGTTCTAGCGGTCAAGTTCCAACTTCTGGACGTCTACGTTAGTATTATATAATTTTTTTAACGATCAAAAAATTGTTGGGGTTGAGAAAAATAAATCTGCATAATTCGTTTCTGAAACAAATTGTGCTTAGAAATTTATGAAATTTGTGGAAATTTATCGCAATTTGTAAAATTTGCGGAAATTTATTGAAATTTGTGGAATTTGTCGAAATTTATGATACTTTATAGAAATGTGTGGAAATCTATGGGAATATATGGTCATGCTGCTGGACACACATGCAGTAGCTCAGGTTACAAAATTTATGGAGATTTGTTTAATTTGAGATTTTTATGGTAATTCACCGGTAACTTTTGATAACTTTGATGATGTTCTGCTAGACGTATGAATTGTGCTCGAAATATTTGTGCTTCTATGGCTTCTTGAAGTCTATGTGCCCTCCAGCGATCCAACTTTCTGCAGGGTTGTTTTTATAAATACATTGTATGTCCAGATTATTCTTATAGGCGCTTATTCTGAGCAGATTTAAAAGTAAATTTACGGTGTTTCTAGCAGCAACACAGTGGAGTAGAATCCAATAAAAGTGACAAACGGTGGATTTTTTTTCGAATCTATAGAAAACTTTTTACAAAGGGGTTCTTGAATTTGCATACGTTTGTCTGAAACTTGGAATGTCCGGAGTTTTTATGTCGCAGACTTTAATCTTAAAATTCTACGTTAAAAATTTAAATATCGGATCCAATATGGCGGTGGAAGTCATTACATTTTTGCTTATTTTTTTTAAACTTGGTATAAACAAGAATTTTAGTGTCTGTTTCAAGTTGTTGTTATTTCTGCATGAGGGAAAATCGTATATTTTCAAACACGCCAACGGATGTCAAAATAACATAATACTCTAAAAATACATAATGCAGGGTGTCCAGATTCCCTAAAAATATTTCTTTTATCGATATTTGGTACCTTGGTTGATATTAACTGACTTTGGAATTACATTTAAGCTATCTTTAGTTTGGATCAATAGCAAATTTTCGAGAGTGTTAAAAGAAATTTGGAATGAAAATCCCTATATTATATTTTACAGATTTACGTACACCACGACGAGGCTCTTTAGCAGACATGCAGATGCAGATGCACCCGCCAGCAGTAGACCCTCATTTCCAAAATTATAATCATCAATGTAAGTATATAATAATTTTTTGAACTGAGAAAAAATTGCTGTGACTTGGCAAAAAAGTGAAATTTTTTGGGAGACCTTCGTAACAAGTTCCGAATTTCAACTAAAAAAATACGTATTCTTATAGGAAATTTATTTCGCATTTTTTTCTAAATGCTGTAGCTTTTTCCGTTTTTAAAGTAAAGCCGAAAATACCGTTCTTACAAAAAAAAGCATTTCTATAAATTTTGCAAATTTATAAAAATTTACGAAATTTGTGGAAATTTATTGGAATTTGTGTGCAATATATGATAATTTACGGAAAACATGGTGAGGAATACATTAAAAATTTAATAAAATTGATAAGTGTTTTATGAACTTACTTTCTTAAAAGTCTTCAGTAAGAAAAATTATTATTGTTATTGTAAGCAAAAACTCACTAGCACAAGAACGTGTCACAGGGGCAAGCCCTACAGTACTCTCGAAAGCCCCAGTGCTGACATTAACTGAAATCATAACTACTCCTAAACTATTGAATATTTTGATCTGAAACTTTTTCAAAAAGTTAAGCACAGTTTTTCCGGCATTTTTGCCGCGAGAAGTCTTTCCTTGCTGAAAATTCCCTCGATAAACGAATCGCGGGAAGTTAGACAAGTCCCGCGGTTCACGCTAAGTATCAGAAAAAAATTAACAACGATTTTTCAATTTTTTTTAAATATCTTTCATTTTAATAATCGAAGGATACCCTACAGCACATTTTCTGAAAATTTTTTTCCAAAAATTCCAAAAACTGACGAACGGAGTGCGAGCTGAAGTGAAAAACGGATTAAAATTGATTTTCTTTTTTAAAGTGATCTTTCGGCTTTAATTTGTAAACTAAAAAAGCTACAACTTTATATCTGCAGGAAAAAAGATGCGCAATAAAATTTCACATCCAGATATATCCTTTAAAAATTAAAATTCTAAAATTTTGTTGAAAGACTCCAGGGGACGTTGTTTTCGCCCGAGAAAACTTTATGTGCCCTTATTGCATCCGGACACTCAATGAATGATAATTTATGGAAATTTGTGAAAATTTATGGGCATTTATAGAAATTTACGGAAACGTGCAGTAATTCAGCGGTAACTTGAAACAACAGTCCTGCTGAACGCATACTCAGTAGCTCAGGTTATAACTTCACTGTAATTTTGGAAGAAGACTGTTAACTGCAAAATGAACGATACCGAGATAATCGATATGGCGGTCGAAATCATTACATTTTTGCTTATTATTCTGAAACGTGGTATAAACTGAGATTTTGGTGTCTGTTTCAAGTTGTTGTTATTTTTGCATGAGCGAAAATCGTATATTTTTAACCACGCCAACGGATGTCAAAATAACATAATACTCTAACCATACATAATGCAGGGTGTCCAGATTCTCAAAATATATTTATTTTATCGAAATTTGGTACCTTGGTTAATATTAACTGACTTTGGGATTACATTTGAGCTATCTTTAGTTTAGATCAATAGCAAATTTTTGAGAGTGTTAACAAAAATGTTGAATAAAAATCCCTATATTATATTTTACAGATTTAGGTACAGCACCAGCAGGCTCTTTAGCAGAAATACAGTTGCAGCAGCAGACGCCAGCAGTAGGACCTTATTTTCAAAATTATAATCATGAACGTAAGTATATAATAATTTTTGAACTGAGAAAAAATTGCTGTGATTTAGAAAAAAAAAATCCAAATCGTTGGCCCATGAAGGCCATTGTGTGCAATATATGATAACTTATGGCTATCAATATTTGTTATCAATATTGGCACGACACTTTGTTTTGAAGGAACTTTAAAAAAAGCTTGCATAAAAAGATTTGTGGGAGGTGCTTTTTTAACAATTATTTTGCGCATTTTTTATTCAACAATAAAGTTAATTTTTTTGAATCTTTAGAAGTGACATTTCTTTCGGATTTTCAGATTTATAAAAAAGGTCTCGAATCAGTGCAAGAATATGGTGATCCAAATTTATACCTGTAAAAAATCTACTTAAGATTTTTGGCGATCGATACCCCCTTTCCAATTTTTTTTTTGTGCAAAATACCAGTGTTATGTAAAAAATGTTGATTAATTTCAAAAATAATATTTTTAACTTAAGATATTTGGCAATCAAAAGGAGGAGTAAATAATATTAATTTTTCAAAATAGTCGCTAGCTATCTTTCACAAACAGTATCATTCTGAAAATTCATTATCTGTGATATTAATTTAAGAAAAAAGTAACTTGTCACGATATAAAGAATAAAAAAAATTGTTTAAATAGATGTAAATTGTTTAAACTATTGCCAAATCTGTTGAGTTAGAAATATTATTTTTGAAATTCATCAACTGTATAATTTATCCCGAAGATCCCCGGTGGCTAAGACGATAGCGCGTCAGGCTTCCGTACAGGAGGACTAAGGTTCGATCTCTGAGTCGATACCAACGAAAAATTTTCTATGTGCTTCTTCCGGGACTTTGGTGGTTCGGAATCGACGTGAAACTGTAGGTCCTCTCATAAGAGGCTCTTTACGTACCATGCTGGATGCCCCATGTCGAGGGGACTAGCTTTGGGGGTCGAAGTCGATTTTGAGAAGACTCAAAAAAGAGTCAGCGATCTTCTTGCACTTGAGACCTCTACGGGAGACTCACGCTCTGTGGTCGCTGGCTGATTTCAAATTACTTATCATACACATACACACACACTCTCTTGCATAATACTCCAGGACACTGCTTCGAATCTATGCATCTAGCTGATGACCTCAGAGGGATCGCTTCTTCCACCCTAGCCTGGGCGTATTCTCCTTCCGCGGCTTGCTCGGGAGGCTGCGGAAAGGCTGATAGGGTGAGGATGATTTTGCCTTTAGAGTACATTCTAAACAATATTGTCTTTAGCATGAATGTTACATACAACTGATATTTTGCATTTTTGGGGCATTTTCCGATTACAATACAAGGCGGTTGGGGGCATCAAAATTAAAAGTTATTGGGTGAAAATTATCCCTTAAACATTTCTTAAGAGGCGACTACACTTTAATTTACATAAAGTTAATAAGAAGTACTTCTTATAACAAGAAAATCGGGACTGGCCGTTCCTCCTTATAAGGAGGAAGGAAGAGGATACTTACTGCGCCAGAGACAGTAGTGGGATATCACGTCTTTCGCGCTTCTACCTTTCCTACCCCCAACTCAACACCAGATACTTTTAGGTCTGCAAATACGAAGACCTCTGGAGAATTCATTGCCGCTTTATATATGGTTGGATCTTTTTGCAATCAGGCTAGGAGAATATGTCCTGATATGTCATCTCTAAAGTCTCCAACTTCTGAAACACTTGTGCAGAGAGCAAAGCTTGTGCCAATTACTTTCTTGGCCTTACATCTGGTTACGGGTCCGCCTGGCAAACTCCTTTGAGTGCTCTCATGGTTCTCATTTTCAATTTACTAAATTCGATTCCTTAGGCCTTGCTCTTCTTCTAGGCTTAGATTTATTTGCATCAGACACTTCTGAATGCACCTTTTCAGCGTCTTGCCAATCTGTCTTCTTCTTAAACTTATCAGTGTTCTCAGAGTCAACTACTTTCCTCCTCATACCGAAATTAGTACATTCCTCAGATTCATCATTCGTCTGAATTGGTTCGTTACCTCTATCGTTTTCCTATAAAAATATAGGTATACAAGGTTTTCTGTAAATCTTACGTGGCTAGACTCGAAGAATCTTCTCAGGCTAAGATACAAGATATACCCAGTGGAAGTGTGTGCTACCAAAACTGTTTTTATTGCTGCATTGCTGAATTTAGATTCAGTGTTGGGAAGCAGGGCATATGCTATGCACCCAAATCATCTCAAGTATTCATGACTGCATTTGGCATTAGGTGAGAACTTCAGTAATGGAACTTCGTAGTCTATGGACTGATAAGGTGTGATGTTTTAAGAATGCACGGCTTGTTCGGCCGCGAATTCCCACATACTGGCAGGTAAACCTGAATCACACGTGTATGCTCTAATGACATTCCTGATAGTTTTATTGAACCTTTCATCAACTTTAATGAGATCTGTAGTGTACAGAAGATGATTTCTAGTTCAATCTTTTTTCTTTTTAATATCTCTGAAATCTTTCCTCCTGTGTCTTCGGAACCTCGATCTGCTCTTATATATAATACCTTTCTATTTTATCCTAAAATATTTCTGGATATCATAAGATAGTCTTCCAGAGCTTGACCAGATTCGTCTTTAGACTTGATACTGTAAAGTGTAGCAGATTCCGAATAATCGTCTAGAAGTGATATTATACATCTCTTTTGGCCGGGCCGTGATGTTTGTTCTGCTCTTTGTTTGTCTGAATGGTAACTTTTCTATTTTAGAGAGTATATTGATTCACTTATACCAGTTTCGGAGTAAGTATATCATGGACATTCTCAAAGTCTTTCAGCTCATCAATTTTTATAACTTTTTGATATGACTGACTGGTTTTCCATCCAGAATTCTCTGGATTGTTCGACTCACTTTTTTCCTCAATGAGTTCCTTTGAATTCTCCCTCCCAATCTCAGATACTACATTACTTGATTTATTATCGCATCCCTCTGAATAGTCTTCTTACGAGTTGGATGAGACTTAGTTTTAAATATTTGTCTGTGATTGCTCTGAAGAGTCATTCACATTGTCAATCGCCATAA
>CAKNWT010304670.1:1121-16493 GCA_932066315.1 Andricus coriarius | reverse complement strand
ACACAGCAAATTTTTCATTGTACTCATGTTAAAAAATTGTTCTACGCTCATATCAGAAACATGTCATGCCTAATCAATATTAAAAAAATAATCAATTCGGATGTTCATGTTGCTGGCTTTTAAAATAGCTTCAGTAATGATTATTATTATTTTTCTGCTGTAAAACGTGTCAGTTTTCCTTTACAAATGAAATTCGTTACGTTAGGAGATTTGTCATATTATTGTTGAATTTTATAAATATTTGTCATTGCAAAAAAAGATGCAATCGAAGTACGTATACGCTATATTCGTCAATATTTTAACGTTTTAATCAATATTTTACCTTTATTATTCCTTAATATTATTAATATTGAATTATCAGAATAATATATTAGTAAAAACAACAATCTAATTATAATTAGATTGTTTATACATAGCATTAAAAGACGTTTGACGTTGTCGTATTATAACACCCGAACGCAAAACAGTTGACTAACTTGAGCAGCGATTCTTCTCTCGTTCGGGCGGATTATCTGCCCGTCAGTCAGGCGCGTGAACGCGCCAGCCGCCAAAAAAGTGAGCGAGCGAACGAACATTCGTCGAAGCATCTAACCTGCCCAGAACGGAGCGCTCAGATCTACCATTTCCCTTTCCGTGTACAATTTCAAAATTATTCAATTGACGAATTTTTAAGCTAACTTAAACTTGTTAATTCGCGAAATTTAAATTTCAATAATTAGTAAATTAATGATTAAATATTTAAAATGATTATAAATTATTTAAACAATCCCGATGGGCTAGATACCTCAAAGAAGTTTGAAATATTTAATCAATTATTTACCTAATTATTTAATGAATTTTTTTTTCACCCAACTTGTTATGCAGTATAAATACAAATTCTATAACATTTAATTGTTTATTTATACTTCGTCACCAATTGCGTCCATAAAAAAATAGCGAAATGCATATAATTCATGTAATTTCTTCCGTAGAATCAAAAGGCACTATTATTTTTTTCGAATCTCGCTTGTTAAACAATTTGTTTGAACAAAAATTATTTAAACAATTTGTTTTTACAAAAATTATTTAAACAAATTGTTTAGACAAAAATTATTTAAACAATTTGTTCAAACAAAAATTATTTAAACAATTTTTTGAAACAAAAATTATTTAAACTATTTGTTTGGACAAAAATTAATTAAACAAAAATTGTTTAAACAATTTAAAAATAGTTTTTTTTCTTGAAAAGTCTTCTATTAGTTTTTGTGCTATTAGAAATTCAGCCTAAAAAAAACAATAAATAAAATTAAAATTCATGTCATTGTACTTCTGCGGATAATCGTGGACTCAATCATTCTCGGCATTCACGCCGTGAATTTCACGGTGACTCATTCACGCGCTTTGACGCGGTTGCTATGGAAACAATGAAAAGTTGTAGAGGGCAGCACCTCAAAATAGGCGAGAAATAGTTAGCTATATGTATTCGGCGTCCCCACTTCTGACCCTTGCCGCATCTAGGTATAATATCTTTGGTGACTATCGAGTTGCCAAGCCGGTAGATACCGCGCTTCCACTTTAAAAATGTGTAATAATTGAATAATTGTATTTTGGTTATTGAAAGTAAATAATTTTTATTTGATTTAACAATAAATAATTTTTGAATAAATATTAACTGCATTGAGCTACGATAGTAAAATGTCACATCCACGTTAGGCTGGATTTGGATAAGTGAAAATGTCAAAAAAAGGTTAGGTTTCGTCATAAAATAGTTCAGATATTAGCGCAGGTTTTATAACATCGCATGCAGGAATCAAAGTATAGAGTATAAAATTCGCCTGAAAGAGGTCGAAATTACGTCGAATCGACATCACTTCGATGTTGATTTTTTAACCCTTTAAATTGCAAAAAATTTTGATGGAATCACTTACATTGCAGTAAATTATCATTTACAAAAGTATCTGTGGAGCATAATAAACATAGTCGAAAACCGACTAATTTTTCGACGATAATTTCGCCTCGACCATCATACGACGGTTACGACGTCGATTCGACGTCTGATCGACGTCAGAATTCTGACTGGGAAAACTTTATATCTAAAATAATTTTTCCGACGAAATGGCAAATCTTACAAAGAAATATTCAAATATGCTTACAAGTATGACGATTTAATTATTAACGATGGTAATATTTAAAAGCGAAAATATTCGTGATGACGAGAACGTTTTTATATCGATGTGTACGGATTTTCAATTACCTAACCTAAACCAACTTTAAACGTCTTGCGTGAGTTAAAAAAATATTAGTTAAAGAAATGGGGGTTGATTATTTGTTTAGGTATATAAATTTACTGCGGACAAAAATTTCCATAAAAAAATATAGACATCTAATGCAAGTAATGCTAGTAATTCAAGTAATGTAAGGTTATAGATATTTTTAGCTATAATAGTCATTCTTTAAACTAAGTTTAAAAACAATGAATTTACAGATATATCCATGTTTTTGAAGCACAGATGTAAGAAATTTTGGAGAATAAGTAGTTTTCGAATCCTACATATTTATCTGTCGGGTTGATAATTAACCTATTTGTAACTTTTTATTGTTATTATTTTGCAGGCATTTTATTTGTGTTCAATGACTACCCAGCTCTTTTACTTCTCCTCAGTTGTTTACTGACAAATATATTGATAAAATTTTTTGCACATATGAGGGTATGTAACAACAATGTCGCTTAAATGATTAATTATAGTAAATAAATGCTCATATCGCACTATCATTGACATGATTCATGAAAATATTATGTGACGTGCGTCAAAGAAATGAGGCTTACTCTGAAAAGTGAGATTCTTCAGGGCGAGCGGTCGAAGTCGACGCGATAGACGCGACTTTTAGGAGAGAGGGAAGACTCAGGAAATCTTCCCTCTCCACTTACCACTACATTCTCACGCAT
The DNA here is from genome assembly GCA_932066315.1 of Andricus coriarius. Taxonomy (NCBI): domain Eukaryota; kingdom Metazoa; phylum Arthropoda; class Insecta; order Hymenoptera; family Cynipidae; genus Andricus; species Andricus coriarius. The sequence continues at coordinate 13,567 of CAKNWT010304670.1, read as the reverse complement.
ATAGCGGCGCGGCCCACGGACGGAGTATAGATGAGACGCGGAGATGTAGTGGAGAGTGGTAGGAGGTGTTTCACGGGATCTCGAGCTCTCGCGCGAATGCTTGATTTCTCGGGTACCTAACAGCTTAATTATTAGCAATGATAACGATCGGAAAATTTTGTCGATTGTTTCATTAAAAAGAGCGACTCAAAAACTATCGAAAGGTGTAAAAACCTTGATTTTGATTTTTTTAGAGTAAGCCCCCTTTCTTCGGCGCACGTCACATATATGAGTAATAATACAAAAATTAAAATATTTTGTTTTAATTATGAAAGAAATCGATAAATGAAGCGTTCGTAACAGTTTATAAAAATATTTCATTTAATAATATTTACATGATACTTCCAGATCAAGAGAATGTATATATTTCTAACTTTCAAAGAAATCCCTGAAAAATTTCTTTATGTGATATAAAATAATCTAGCAGCGTAAGTCCGACAACTAATTATTTTTGATAAACTCTAGCTAGCTTAATATCATTCTTATATCATATTTATGTACATCCATTTAAAATTATTACTTTCCGAAAAAATTATCTCGGTTTACTGCATCTGAAGAATAAATAATGGATTTTTATGTTAGAAAAGCTTCGCACAATTAGCTGTTTTTCGAACTTGAATATTAAGATGATGTATCTTTAGCAGTAATTGTAAGCTAATTTAAATTACACTGGTGTCGTAAATCTAGCTAGATAAGTACAAATTTTTCCGATCCACGTTGAATATCACTATTTAAATATAAAATATACAGTAAAGTCAAATTCATATCACTCATTTTCATGAGTGAGAAAGAGACGCCCTTATGCGCCGTGTACTAGGTACTCGTACTCACGCTTCCCATGATTGTATGACTTGTATGAATTACATGCATAAATACATACACACACACGCACACATATAAATAAGTTTAAACAATCACCGCAGGCTCTCACTGGGAGCAACTGCCATATAAAAATGACACCGGCTCCCAGTAGGACCGTGGTAAATCACATTCATGGCCACGTCTCACAACCGTGAGATGGGTGGTCCATATATATATATATATATACATACACACACGCACACACATTCATACACACACATATATATATATATATATGCATACATACATACATATTACACCCACACCATATACTTATTCAACATTATGTAGACAATTTACAGTTAGACATCGTATAGTCCAGATAAATCATATATGATTTATCACATGAGAAGGCTTATATTTTTTAACATGTAAGCATCTTCATCCAATCATTTCAAATTTCAGGCAGAAAGTAGTTTTAATATTACATGAAGATTTTTTTATTTGTTGTAATTTATGATATTAATTTGTTAGCTCTGACGTGGAAACAAGAAACGCAGTATCTGCATTTTTTAATATATCCTAGTTACAGAAACCACAATGTTTCTTATACTATTATATGAAGGCGCGAATTGATAATTAAAAGGAACGATAAATAATGGGTTTTAAATTACAGCATTTTGAGGTCCCCCAATTAAAGGGTTCCGTCGCACTTTTTTCGATAATGAAATAATAGAATCATAATATTTGTTGTTATGACATTTAAACGTAAAATTAATTTTCATCCTAGATTGGTCTTCTAAGTATGAAAAATGAAGAATTTGCACTTTGAATATTTGTGGGAATAAAGAGTTTCATTTAGCGCAACGTTGCCGCATTTAAATCTTCTAAAATAAAATAAGAAATAAGAAAATGACGATTAGTGCTAAGTTCAAGTTGATTCAAGCATATGATCAAATCGGTAGAATTCAGAACAAAATAACAAATTTCTAACGTCAGAGAAATTTTCTGACCCCTTTTTTGTGGACGTTTATATTTCTGTTAATCTCTTTATGAACGAACAATGCATTTTCAAATTACTTCTAGTATAAAGTTGTGAAGAACCAAGACGGAGCCCTCTAATTCTGGGCCCTCGATATGTCACTGAAATTCTTAACACGTGTGTCGAAAACCACTCATGAGATATATTGTAACATCGATTCTGATCCACCTTGATTCTGTATGGGCACCTTTGAGGCCCAGGTTACCGACTATTTTTGTACAAACTCAAGCATGATCTTAATGAAATTAAAATATATGGCGTATTTGTACTATATAACAATAAATTATTTGATATCACTAGCATACATATCAAGTTTTGTTTACATTGAATGGCATATCGATACATCGATGGACGAAAAGGTATGATGCATATTGGAAAGTAACAAACGACAAAGGAATAACAAATATAATAAATTAAAGTTCTGGACAACGTGTCTGTTCTATACGAGTAGAATTTTTAATGGATTTAGCTGACTCACAAACGTGTACAACTATACCTGGCTGTCCAGACCCACCTCGATGTAGTTCATGAATGGTTCCTGAAAATAAAAGAAATATATGTAATTATCGTAAGCGTATTTATAGTTTATCTACATTTTTATAAATTGTGTGTAGCCATATAAAACCGAACTAAACTGCCAAATTCCTCATTTTCTATTATATTATTCATCATTATTGTCATCGGTTGCGGTATTCGATCGACCATAGGAGACATTTATGACTCCGTAAACAAGAGCCCCATCATGTCGGTCTATCTCGACCTTCGTCGGTGAATCACTAGGAGGTTTACGTCGACCAGTGGGGGAAAAAAATGTCTGTGGACAAATTGATATTCAGAAGTGATTTCTCAATCGATTTCAACGTTTTGTGTTTTAAATTGAACCTAATAAAATTTCGCATAAATCTGTCACGGCCTAATTTGAAAAACGTATATTTTTTACTTAAAAAGAAAAATAAAAAAATAAAATTTTCATCCTACTTGGATACTTTAAATACCTGGATTTAAGCAGAAATACCTACAATCAATGAAGCAAATATCCAGAAATGTTGTCTAATAGCCAAGCAATTATTTGAAAATGTATTGAATTTGTTTTAAACAAATAAGTGAGTGAAAATGGATTTATGGTGATTAGTAGTAATTCGTCAATTGATTCGCACTAAATTTGAATAACTTATAGACAAAAGCCATTTTTTAATTGATAATTTGTTATTTTATAAAAAAATTTAAAAACTAGTTATCAACATTTGGTTACGGTGAAAAAACCAAGTTTTCAACTTTAGAAATAGCAGAAAAAAAATTATTAATTATTAGCGATCGATAGCACAGAGCCATTATTAAATAACAGAATACTAATACCTTAAAGAAACTCATTTTTTTCTTAAAAAATGCATAAAATGATAAAAAATTGTTTAAATAATTTTTGTCAATAATTAAAATGGTTGATTGTCATTTAAGCTCCCCAAAGGTCTAGACATTAGTTATTTACACTTCATTACGTTGAAAAACCAAGTTTTTACCTTTGAAAATAGCCAGACAGTGAATTTGTTAATTAATCTTGTTTAAACAATCATCGGTTGTTATTGGATGACTCAATATATTAAGTGAGTGATATTGTCGTATACTATTTGGCCGATCCAGTAGAAAAAACTTGAGTTATTTCATCATAAATCCAGGCTGTGGATAATTGTTTATAAAATCAGTTTAAAAAGAATATTATTTATTATCTTTCATGAATTCGATTAAGAACGGCTTTTGTCTATGAATTGTTCAAATTTAGTGTGAACCAATTGATGAATCACTGCTAATCATCATAATTCTATTTTCAATCACATATTTGTGTATAACAAATTCAATACATTTTTAAACAATTGCTGAGCTACGACAAAACTTTTCAGGATATTTCCTTCATTTATTCATGGTATTTTTTATTAAATCCAAGTATTTCTCGAAAACCCGTACTCTTCCAAATAAAAGACTTAGTTCAAAATCGGCCATGATAGATTTATGCAGAATTTCATTAGCTTCAATTAAAAATAAAAACGTTTAAATCGGTTCAGAAGACGATTCTGAATATCAACTTGTTCACATACATTTTTTTTGCCCTACTGTGCGTCGTTGAGATGTCCTATAAGAAAAAATTAAGAAAACCCCTATTTCTACAAATATGAGAGTGGATGGCTTAAATTTCAATAAAACGAGTTCAAATTACAGGAATCTCTTAAATTCACTTCTACGAATGTGACATATGCTTTAAAAATCACCCTCTAAACGAGGATTAAGTATTTAGTTTTGTTCTTTCACATATCATTTTTAATGGTAAAATCAGTGCTTCCAACGAGGGCACGGAGCAGTACTGCACAAGCGTGATGAAGAGCTTGTCACTGGTGGAGAGAAGAGAATCATGAACTATTCTCTTAAATATCTATTCTCCACAACTGACAAGGCTTTGCTTGACGCATGCGCAGTGGTGCACCGGGCCAAATTAAAAAGTTTCAAGTATCTTATCAATATCTACTGATTATTTTAACAAACTTTATTTGTTTTAAACGTTTCTTTTTCACATTTAAGGTGAAATTCTTGATACCCTCCTTATTAAACAAACTAATCAGGCAATGTAAAAAAAATACGATCGATTCTATTTGTTGTTAATTGTTTAAACCATTTTTTATTGTCTGAACGTAACTTCTGACCGGAATAATGCAGAAAACTGTAGGTTTTTGTAAAATTTTTTCACAAACTTATTTACATTACCTGCCACTAAAGTTTCACTTCATGTTCTTGTAAATAATGGCAAGTTTACGTACATGTATCACAAATTTCAAATTCTGAAATTTTAAAACTGGGCCCTCTGCAAATTTATTTATAAATTCTAAGTTTATCAAGTCGCCAAACTATCAATTTCAATGTTAACAAATTTTCCACATTGACAATTGAGGATCTGGATCGAGAAACTCGCCCAGCGCTTGAGATCGTGTAAAAGTATTGTCCAAACGTCTGGGTGGACGGAAATTTTAAAAGTAAAAAAATTAATTTTTGAAAAATATAGGCTTGTAGATAATGGCCAGACGGAACTTTTTACTACTTTCTATTTTTTGATTGGATAATTATTTTTAATAATAAGCCTAAAAAACGGACAAAAATGTGTCCCTAAATTAAATTAGTTTTTAAGAAATAAATCGTCGTAATTTGGGCAAATATTCTTGAAACTGTTTCAAACTATATATACGATATAAATATACCCTAGCGATGCTTACAAAACAAGGAAAAAGTTGATAACTGCCTATTTTTTATTAATATTTAATTGCAAATTGAGACAGATTGGTAGCCCCATTTTTTCAGTTTCGCCGACAAAAAGTATCGAGGTAACTTTAGAGTTGATGCAACTTCCAGAGAGTCATTTGTTCCTTACTATTAAAGAAAGATTTGTGGAAATTTTCAGATCAATTCAATGGAAAATTGGCGGAAATATGCATTTTACAATAAAGCATGGGGCGCCGCCAACGATAGCTCCGTGAGTACTGAGGACCATCAGGCAGCGGGCTAGCCGTTTTGCTTTCCAGAACTCAATACTTTCAATGATTTTTTAATGTTTATCTGCTTAAACGGCCCCTTTATCTCCCCAAGAAATATCGAAATGACAAACTATTATTTATTATTTATTTATATATTATTATTATTATTTCTAATACAAATAAATCACATAAAATCAAGAGAAACGGTCTCTAGGATGACAATTATTTAATGAATAAAGGTAGTTAAACTTTCTCTACATACATGTAATGTTTAAAATATTATTTTTCGGCAAAAGCTTCCATAATTTTAATATACGTAGAATCCTCTTGTATCACAGTAAAGGCCTGATTTGAAATATATTCGGTCTAATCAATTTTTATTTAATTATAAATAAACTTTCATAATATCTTACCTCGTTTTTGGCTAATTTCTTTTCGATTGCTTTCTAATTTTTTTCGTTTCTCGTTCTTTTTCTACCACTTTGTAAAAACTTTTCCTCACAAATTTTTGTTATTTGAAAACTGAAATGAATTGAAAACTATTTTCACATATTAAATTTAAAAATTAGAAATAAAATAATAAGCGAAATATTTCTGTCTATTATTTCTAAAAGGGAGTAGAGATGTGCGCTCTTGTCCAATAAAATTGGAACTAGTTAAACTTTTATTTTTTACTATGTGACAGGCATTTGGTGTGCTTTGTTAAAAAACAAGCAGTTTATTATGCAGAAAGAACCAAAACATTCACGTACGCAAGACACTTAAAATGTTGCTTCCTAATATGAATATAACTGAAATAATTATAGATGCAAAACAGTTTGTCATTTCGATATTTATTGGGGAGGTAAAGGGGTCATTTAAGCAGATAAACATTAAAAAATCATTGAAAATATTGAGTTCTGGAAAGCCAAACGACTAGCCCGCTGCCTGATGGTCCTCAGTACTCACGGAGCTATCGTTGGCGGCGCCCCATGCTTTATTGTAAAATGCATATTTCCGTCAATTTTCCATGAATTGATCTGAAAATATTCAAAAATCTTCTTTTAATAGTAAGGAACAAATTACTATCTGGAAGTTGCATTAACTCTAAAGTTACCTCGATACTTTTTGTCGACGAAACTGAAAAACGGGCCTACCAATCTGTCTCAATTTTCAATTAAATATTAATAAACAATAGGTGATTTTTCAACTTTTTCTTTGTTTTTTAAGAACCGCTAGGGTATATTTTGTTCGTTTATCAAGTTTTTAAACAGTTTCAATTATATTTGCCCAACTTACGACGAATTATTTCTTAAAAACTAATGGAATTTGGGAACACATTTTTTTTGGTTTATTAGGCTTTAATCCTTTAATCCGATATGAAGCACTCGGTGAGTTTCTCGATCCAGACCTCAATTATAAAATTAAAAAACTGGCGAGAGTTTACATTTTTTGTTATAAATTCTAAATTTCTCATCTCGCCAAGCAATAAATTTCAAAACTACCAAATTTTCAATTCTGAAATTTGAAAACGGCGCCCTCCAAACATTTATTTATAATTTTGTAAGTTTATCAAGTCACCAAACTATAACTTTCTGTATTACAATATTTTCCGCATTAAAAATTGCAAAATTAAAAGCTGGCGAGTGTTTACTTTCATATACAAGTCAATTATAAATTTATCAAGTCGCCAGGCATAAATTTCATAAGTACCAAATTTCCAATTCTGGTATTTAAAAACTGGGCCCTTTGCAAATTTATTTATAAATTTTAAGTTTAACAGTTCACCAAACGAAAAATTTTCGATACTACCCAATTTTCCACATTGACAATTCTAAAATTAGGAAACTGACGAGAGTTTACCTTTTTTGTATAATCGAATTTTCCTAATTTTCAGTACTTCATTTTTGGATACTTTAATACATCTTTAATTTTCTAATTAATTTTAATGAATTTTAGCATGATGTTAATACTTGCAAGTTAAGATAAGACGTTTAAAAAGCGCGCTCAGTTTGAAATGATAATGACCGTCGCGTGCTGACGTAGTCAGCTGTTTGCCGTCTTCACCACGTTTTCTTAAAGGTTTTGTTTACCCCCGTCATCGTAACAACATCCCTTTGAAAACACAAACTTGATTATTAAACCACTTTGAAAATATTAAGTACATCGGATCCAAAATGTCAGAAGATGGAGAAAATATGCCAAAGATGGATGATAAACGAATTTTCGCGAACAATGTTTATGAAGAAACTATAGGACAAGAGGCGGATTATGCGAGAAATCAGGTATAAAGGTTTTACTTATTTCAGTTTATCCTGAATTGGGAGAGAGGCAGAGGGAGAGGGAGAGGGAGAGGGAGAGGGAGAGGGAGAGGGAGAGGGAGAGGGAGAGGGAGAGGGAGAGGGAGAGGGAGAGGGAGAGGGAGAGGGAGAGGGATTGCGACGATCTTTTCACATATGAGCCCTCATGCTCGATTTTCTCTACTTGGTCTTCTATGCAACAATTACTTTTCTACCACACTTCTCAATGTAATGAGTAAGGTCTGATGATGAAACCAGACTACACTCGAAACGTAACTCTAATTTTTATCCAGCATTTTATTCAATACAACTTTTCAGTAGTCTGGAAGTTGTTGGTGTATATGTTTTGGTTTTCCGCATTCATGGTTTCTTTTAGAAGTAAAAACAAAAAGACCCTACCATCTTACATAGCCTTTTCGAAATTATAGGTAAGAATTTGATCTGTTATTCAGTTGGAAGTAAATTATATTGTTTTTCCAATTATATATATCATTAGAACTAAAGAATATTTTTATATACCTCAGTTTATATTAAATGCGAAATTGTATACTTTGCATCAAAAACTTTCAAGAATCCGAATGTCGAAAGATAGTTCGACTAACCAGAGCTAAACGTAAATACACATTCAAAATCTTCAGAACATATCGTAAAAGTTTTAAAATGCTTCAGGGGTATTTAGGAAACTTTCGCTTCGCTTACTTTAATTTGATATTAAACAAAAATAGATTTTGTATATTGTTGCTTCGTTATTGAAACAAATATATTACTAATAAAGTCAAAGTCTCTAAATTTTTTCACCATCAAGAACAAAGTTATTGAAAGGTAAGGACAATGAAAACTTATGGCAATACGTTTCGTTTTCGTAAATAAAATGATAATATTTTCTGCTTGAAGAGAAAGAATTAAAAATGTTCAATTTTCGTTCCCTTATACGATACAACGAAAATATCCCGTATGATAAAAAATATATTAAATCTTATATGATACAAAATATGAGTAATATGAAATTTTGGCATGCAAAATAAAACAGAAAAAAAGCCTCTTTTAACAACGCTTCACTTTTAAAGGCAGAATAATGAAAGAGCGTGGCTACGTGTATCAAAATTATAGTACAAATAGCTTCGAACAGTTTCTTAGACGTCGCATTCTGACTCAAAAATGTGACATGGCATATGGAGAAATGAAGAATATCTTTGTCAATAATTTAAAGTAATGAAATGCTTAGAAGTATTTGTTTTAATTGAATTGCACTGAGCCTATAATATTGTTGTATCTAGATCTGGTAACCAATAGATGGTGGGTTCTAGATTGGTGTTATTTCATATTATATTCTATTCCAACTGTAATTAATATTTCAATAGCCAATATTCAATATTATTCATCGAATCATGGATTTTGTATACACTTCACCTATCTCTATATACATTTATTTACACTTTATATCTTTTTCATTGTTCATGTGAACTTAGCTGATGTCTTCTTGAATGAAAGTCAAATAAAATTATCAATTTCTCCCGTATAATAGTGATGAACTCGAAATCTCGAGTAATTTTTACGCTCAGATGGACAGTTATTCGAGCATCATCATTCACGTTTTTCCGTCGAAATCGAGAACATTTTTATGAAATAAAAGAGAAAGTTTCTTCTAATACGCTTAATTTTCAAAAGTCCAGTCTACATATCTTCCAGTAACAAAATAAAAGTGTTTTAATGATTGTATCAATTGTTTTAATAACGCTAGAGAATTAGTTAAACCTCAGAATGGAAAGTATGTGCAAAAATTTTGTACTGTATGAAGTCCTTTCCTACTTTGTTTGGTTTTTGCAAAAAAATCTGAAGAATTTTAACAATTTTTCATCAAGAGCAAAAAGAAACCTAATAATATCCTAATCTTCTAATATTTGTATTAAAATACAAAAAGTAAAAGGAAAATTATAATAATAATATGCTTCAAGTTCAAAAAAGAACGAAACTTTTTCATGAATCTGAATTGCAGTGAGCTTTTCTTCAAATTGTTCTTAATTTTCATAAATACAGACAAACTGCTAGTTGTACAAGTTATTGGTATCAAATAAAATTGAGCGCTTCTTCTACCATGTTTTACATTCCTAGGAAAAATGAAATATCTTTTAATTTCATTTTTAAAAAGAGAACGAAAGTTTTGCATTTTTTACCGCGTTTTTCGGTACATGTTCAATATTGCGTCGAAATTCGATTAATTTTTAGACTGAAAATGAAATTATCTGAATTAACCATTATTTTTCTTAAAGAAAAATGTCATTTAATTTTTTATGTCGCTTTTAGAAACAAATATAATGAAAAGAAAGTTAAGGGGAAGGCGTCCAACACAGATTATCCGCGTGTTTAGAAAATCGAAAGGGGTATCCAATAAATTATACAATGAAATGTGTCATAATCACTGAATATATATATGGTTGCTCTGTCATATATCGACACCTTGTAGAAAAGTTATGTTCGCGTGCTTTTCCGATCTTAGTTTTATTTAAAATGAAATGCATTTTTGACACCTCACACTGATTCTCCAACCCACTCTCAACTAATATTTCAGAAAAACAGGATCATCAAGAATGTTTTAACTCATATACTTACCTTCAGGAGACAAGACATTGTTCTCGTTCTATTTGCCGGAAAAAGCGTTTTCCACCTAGATTGTAAAATATAAACCCATATGTGGTAGACGATGTAACATGCCTCACAAAAAATCGATGAGACTAATTTAAAATAATGTTGAGGCTAATGTTGTAAACATGCATAAAAGGATTTTATGTTCTGACATTCTGAGGGTTGGCGGGTTGACACATGTGTATCTTCTGTACTTTAACGTAGATAATGCCTGAACATTTTATAAAATTTTTAACACTGACATTCACTATGTTTATACAAATAAAGCAACATTCGGGAGGATAACGAAAATATTCGTGATAGATAAACCAATTAAATTAATATATCAACGACTGCACCTATTTAAAAAGTTTATAAAGTTAACTGAGAACCGATCTTTTCAGAACATCAATGAAGTTTAGGGATTTCTATGTCTCAATTTAACAATTTTGAGACAGATGTTTAAAATCGCAATCTCCAACAAGTTATCTTGTGTAGTGTATTATGCAAAAAAGATTTAACCAAGCAAAATATGTTTCCCGGCATTGAAAGGTTCAGAAAGCCAAGGGAGGAAAGGGAAAGAATGAGTGAGACCACTAATGGCTGCAAACATATTTTTTTGGTTAAGTCTTCTTGTGTAATTCGCTCCACAAGATAACTTTGTGAGATATAATGTTTCTAAATATCAATCTTAAAAGTAGTTGAAAATCTCCATTTATTGAGTTCGAAGGGTGACAATGTGTGTTTGCACTCGAGGATGCACAGGGACTCAAATAGCATGATCTTATACATTTTTAATTTTGTAAATGTTTAAATATAAACGTTTGATCTTTTGAAACATAATTTCGTGAAAGATTTAATGTAATTTAAATGTGTCTAACTTTCTAGATTATTTTTAGAATAAACATCGATATGAGTTTGAATCTTTCGGACTACGGTTCCATTGATCAACTTACTTGGGCTAATGTTTTTTTTAATATAAGTCAAATTAAAATATGAATATATCCAGTTCAATAGTGATGAACTTGAAATCTCGAGTCATTTTTGCGTTCAGATGGATGCTTATCCAAACATCAGCTCAAGAGTTTTTTCGTCAAAATCGAAAAAGTGCGCGTAAAAAAAGACGTAAGAAAGTACGTATAAAAGGACATGCAAAAGGACGTACCAAAGGACATCCTAAATTAGGATACAAAGTGACGTACTTTGGTGCGCCCTTTTATACATACTTTTGTATGCACTGTTGGACGTCCACTTTTTCAAGTGGGAATAGAAGGCTGACAATTTTTGAACCTAAAAATCAGTCTGCAAGTTTTCAGTGCATAAGCCTGACCACCTCCAGCGATACATTTATTCGTTAAACTTTAGGATAGAAAGTACAAGAATTTTGTACTGTGTAGAGTCCTTTCCTATTTTGTTTTGATTTTGTAAATAAGGCTAAAGACTCGTAACATTTTTCGCAGCAAAAACAAAAAGAACCCCTTTTTTAATAGTTTGAATAAAAGAAAAAGTTAAAGCAAAATAATAATAATATCCTTTAAGTTCAGAAAAGAAACAAACTTTTCCAGTTATCTGAATTGCAATCACAGCTGATCCGCGTGGCTAAAGAATCTAAAGGGATATCTAATAACGTATTCAATTAAATGTGTCATTATCACAGAATATCTATGACCACTCTGTTATATATTGGCGTCTTGTTGAAAAGTTATATTCGCGTTTTTTTCCTACACTGTAAAAAAAGCTTTGGTGATATTTATAATCAGCTAGTAATTATACGTGCAGTGTATTTTTAAATTACAATATATGTGACGTGCGCCGAAGAAAGGGGGCTTACTCTGAAAAGTGAGATTGTTCAGGGCGAGCGGTCGAAGTCGACCGGACAGACGCGACTTTCAGGAGAGAGGGAAGACTCACGAAATCTTCCCTCTCCACTTACTACACATTCTCACCCATGTAGCGGCGCGGCTCACGGACGGTGTGTAGATGAGTCCCGTAGATTGCAGTGTTGAGTGGTGGGAGGTGTTTCACGGGATCTCGAGCTCTCGAGCGAAAGCCCGATTTCTCATGTCTAACAACTCAATTATTAGCAATAATAATGCTCGGAAATGTTTGTCGATGGTTTCATTAAAAAGAGCAACGCAAAAACTATCGAAA
>CAKNWT010304664.1:510-11437 GCA_932066315.1 Andricus coriarius | reverse complement strand
AAGGAAAATAAATTATTTACTCAATTCGTTTGATCACATTTCACAATTTATATTTATAACCTTTCACGTTTGAGGGAAACCCGTATTTTGCATGGAAAAACTAATATAATTTCAACAAAATGTATCGTAAGCAATAGAAAGACGAATATTATTATTTTGCAGAAAAAACTAGGGGTTTACTGAAGTTGCGACTTAAATAAAAGTTGGTATCTTTTAGAACTTGAGCTCTAGTGGAAATCTGTAGACATCCAAAAGGGTTCATTCACAAATAAACCGTTTGCAAAGTGGGCTTCATAAGTTTGGGATCGATTTACAATTATCGCCCAATGATTTGAGACGTAAACTTTCTTGCATTAGAATACGGCTTTATGTTTACAAGTTTGCTACATAACCTGCGAATTATATTCATCAAGTCATTATATCTAAGTATTCTAATTGCGATAATATTTTGTAATATTTTGATAAAATGTTAAAATGGGCAAAGCGAAAAATTGGCTGCAAACAAACGCCAACAACTCGTGTGCGTCCCGGCTACGATTTTCAAATATAGAACATATTAATTAAAAGTTTTATGTCGTAGTGCCCGGTAAGTGACCAAGAAATGGATAAATTGAGGGATAAGTAATGATTCGTCGCAATAAATTCTTGTAGGCGTGACATCAAAAGCGCAGCTGCAACGAAAAAGCTACTTAACATTGTTAAAATCGAGAGATATTGCATAGTAACAAGTTTCGTCGCCTATGGTGCTAAGTGTCTCAAAAATTATAATCATGTATAATCTTTTCTCTTAAAAAAGGGTTTGATAAATAATTTTTCTTTTTTAATTATCAAATTATCTAATGAATTATTAAAAATATTATACGTATTTTATGTAGAGTTTTCCTCGGAAATTAGCCTTTTTAAACCACAAACATCATCAATATTCCAAATTTTCAACAATTGTAAGTTTTCTTAGCATTTAACAGTAGAGATTGTTTTTTCAATCAAAAACTATTATATATCAAGGATTAACATTTTTTAACCATTTGCTTTTTTCAGTCATTAAATTTTGAAATTTCATGATTTTTTAATATTTTAGGTAACGTTAGAGTTTTACACTTCAAACTGGTATTTTTTAACAAAAATGACTATACTTCGAAGAAGATTTACAATACTGAAATCCGGTGAGCCTAGGCGCTTTGTGCATATGTAAATCCAATGATTTTTAATTAAAATAATAACACTTACAAGCTTAAGCAATTTCGGATTGGGTTACTGTTTTTTTGTCGCAAATTAAAATTTTCATCTAAAAATCATTATATTTCAAAGAAGATTCATATAGTTTGGATAATTTTAGGTTACGTTGTTGTTTTACATCGACCATTGGTCTTTTTGAAGACAAATCATTGTAATTTAAAGAAGATTTAGAAGCTTTCAAATAGTTTGCATTATGTTAGTGTTTTGCGCCGAAATTGGTATTTTTAATTTAAAAAGATTATATTTTACATATTTCAAAGAAGATTCAATAGTTTTCAACAATTTTAGGTAATGATGGAGTTTTGCATCGGAAATCTAATTAGTTACAAAAATATTAGATTTTAAAGAAGATACAATTTTTTTTTAATTCCTGGTTATAAGCACGTGCTTTGTACCGAAAATATCGGTATGGATTTGGATTTCAAATAAGATAAAGATACTCACACGGTCATGGAGGACCGTGTGAGTATTGCTAATCACATAAAAACTTCACCTTTGAAAACTCGCAGATTTTGTCCACTACCTGTATCATACGCAAGTAAGGTGGCTTTCACGTGGAAAAGTCCTGAATAGACTAATTTTCTTGAAAGATGAAGTTTATCTGTTTTTATGTAATGACAACAGTCCTCGTGCACATAACTTCGATGATAAGGTCTAAGTTTGCAGAATGTGCTATATAGCACATGTTTTTGCGTTAGTGAACGATATGAATACGGAGATGCAAGGTCGTAATAGCGACATGAATACTCTGCAGTACGCTACAGAAGGATGTTTGCTAAAAATTCATTATTTAGTTGATCAGTTGGAACTGCACGAATTCGATGCATTTCCTTCACTAAAAGCTCATTCCGCAAACTATCCGCCAGATGCGTTAACGCTAGAGTAATTTACGAGGCATTTACGTGACGTGCACATTTTAATTAGAGAATATTTTCATGCTTATCGGGAGTATGAAAATGAGTGGGTTATCAGTCCTTTTAACCAAGTTGTTGTCAGAAATACTCATCTGAAAACATCCTTGCAGTTCCAACTAATTGATTTGAGTTGCAACATGAGAATGAAATCTGAGCATTCAATTCGCACGAGTTCAGAGTTTTGGATATTTCTCAAAGATAAATATCCACACCTTGCATTAAAAGCTCTGCTACGGCAGGTTTTAACAGATTTTAATTTTGATTACTACCACACGCAATATTCCTTTGTAATCGTCATGCAGGAGTTGTCTGCAATAAGAAAATTGAGTCTCCGAAATCTGAGATATAGCCGTTTTTTTTCAAGCACTAGTCATTTTTTTTTAGTATTTTAGGTATTTTTATTATTTGAGGTGAAACGTAATAAAATAATGTTATTAGTATTATAATATGTACGATTGTGTTACTTTAGAAAACGAAATCAATATAAAAGATGCACAATAATCATTACCGGGATCATTAAATTTTATCTAGGCAATATGTGTGCATCCATGTATAGGCACTTTCTCTCTCCGAGGTTCGCGCTCACTTGTTGATTCATTTTGGTATTCGAATCTTATACGAATCTTAAAGTTAGATTGTAATGTTGTTGGAAGTAGAGTATGCAAACGTATTGTCTACGTAGAAATAGTTATTCACCCAAGCAATTCAATACAATTATTATAATATAATTCAACATGTATAATAGACAAATTATTATAGATAGGAAAAAATAAATTTTATAGATTTTTCAAAGTAAGCCAACAGAAAAATTTTAAAGCTCAGGTAAGTACGGGAACTTGTATTAGTAGAGGGAAGCTAGCTAGTTTGTTAATTTTTGTTTGTAAACAGCATAGTTTTTCTTTTCATTAGATTGAATCCGAAATTTATACGATAGAACATTTTTTAAGATAATGTCGTTCAAAGTAAAGGACCATCAAGCTTCTCATGAAGAAAATCGAAAAAAGATTTGTTTGGGTTGCCAAGAGAAAAAAGAAGGCATGACAGCTATAGGGTGTAAGATGAAAGAAAAGATTGTGTCAGTTACAAATTATGATGATGCAGATATCAGACTAAAAACATCGACATGCACTACGTTTCGCATAAAAATCTACAAATTAGCTGCAGAAAATGAAAAATTTATTTTGCCCGACTATTCCAAATTCACTTTTCCTAGTAAAATTACAAGACAAAATGATGGTTCAGCTTGTAATTGTGCTTTATGTGATCTTGCTCGGCACAGAATTGATATTTCTACGAAACGTCAACGTGCATTTAAAAAAAAATAAAGTTCAATCTTTTATAAAAACATGTGCAGGAACATTTACCTGAGAAATCAAAAGAACATTTAACCTGTGAACTCATAAAACATCGTGTCGCTAAAAAAACATATGAAGGAAATATAAAGTTGAGAAAAACAATTTCGCTTTCTCAAAAACATGGTAGATCTCTCGTAATAGGTTTATGTCCTAAAGCTCTTCGCAATAAAATTTCTGCGAGTAATATGTTAGAATTACAACAAAGATATGGACTGAGTCTCAATGGAATTTGTGGAACAGCAAAGTTCGTTCGAATAATATTAAAAGATCGTAACTGTGTAGAAAAAGATTTGAAACGTAAGCTAAGAAACATGAGTCATCAACTTGATGAACATTTTTCGATCGCAGAAGCTGAGTTTGTAACAACAAAAGGACAAGTAAAAACAACAGAAAACAAGCTGGTTTCGAGGAAAGTTTTTTGAGTTCAAGTGTCAAGAAATTATTTATAATAGGTATAGTTGAATCAACTCAAGAAAATTTTGGAAACGTTTCATTATTATGGTTACTACTGAATCTTGATGCATTTGAATGTACGGTTGCTACAGACTTAAAATTAGCAAATATTTTGATAGGTATTATGACTCATGCAAGTAAGTACTCTTGTTGTTGGTGTTTATCATCTAGTGATGAATGGAATAAATGTGGAGTACTGAGAACTCTCGGTAGCTGTCAAAAAAATGCTAAAGATTGGGAAGAAGACGGCAGCCAAAAACAACGTGGTAAGGAATATGCAAACTGTGTAAATCAACCTCTCTTTGATTTCGATGTGGATACGGAAATTATAGATTTGATTCCACCTCCTGAACTTCACTTACTAATTGGTGTTGTAAACAAATTGTATGAATTTGTATTATCTGAATGTGAGGTAGAAAGCAAAGAATGGATTAAAGAATGTCATGTTGAATGAGAAATATACTTTGGTAAATCTTCTTCCAATGGAAATTCATCCAGAAAACTGTTGAAGAATACAGATATTTTACGTAGAATTTCTGGAAATCATGGAGGTCGTTTGTATGAAATATGCTCAATGTTTCCAAGACTTTTCATTTGTTGTTGATACTTGTTTTTCAAATGTACTTCATGACAATTTTGAAGACTACATCAAAAATGTGTGGTAGTCATCAAAATTAAAATCTGTTAAAACCTGCTGTGGCCGTTTCCAACCTCATATATCTGCGAATCGTGGTTTTCAATCATTACTTTCTTAAAAAATATATGCCGCAACTGACTACAAAAAATTGAAAGTGATCTTATGCTGTCCATCAATTCAGCCACTCAGCCCAACATATAACGATGTTGGGCTACAGGCAGTAAAAATGCTACAGTTCATGGAATCATTCGAGCTAAGGGGAAAAAATTTGTGGTCTCATATTTGAAATTTTATGATATCTTCTGTTACCGTTCTTTATTTGAAGACTCCAAGAATGTTTCATGTTGATAAGAAAATGTATGAACATTTTTTTAATGTAATCCGCTGATTGTAGCAATTAAAAATATGAAACATTAAAAATAAAAAATAAATGTTTTTTGCCTGATTTAGAATTTTTGGAAAATGCGTTTCAGCTTTAAAAAAGGAAGAAGCTTAACAGATAGAAGCTTCAGGTTCCACATATGCAACATTTTCACGACATTTTAAATGTAGAAAATCATTTCTTTTTTTACCGTTCCATTTTTTATTATTGTCAACCAATAAATTTTTCCTCTTACCTCAAACGATTCGATGGATTTTACTGTTTTCACTTCGCCCTATTAAAATGCTTTGAAAGCGAATCGAAGGATCATGCAATGCCACCGTTTGACACTTTACCGAACTTACGATGACTTTTTCCTTCATCAGTCAGATCATTAATCAGAAAAGTCAGCTATTTGCACTTTACACAAATTAAAAACAGTTTTGGCAGCAAATTTCAATTATAAATAATGAAACATAATAGTTTTTACTGGAAAAATATAAATTACGATAGTTTGTAAGAGAAAAGTTCAATTAAACAAATAATTAAGAAACCTAACCCCCAAGCACATGTACACATGTTAAAATTCTAACATTCACAGCGAATTTTTGAAAACATTCCACCCGCACGTTGCACTTTAGTTATAAGTAGGAATTTAGTCGACGAATTTAAGGTTATTACTTTATTTTTTAATATTTGACAATATCTGAAGGCATCAAAGAACTTGTTGTTTTCACGCACTCTGTATTACCGACTTTAATATACATGTATATATATTTTACAACATGATGGTATATTAAAATCAATTAACGGTATATGAAGACGACTTTACTCACATGTAAATTAAATTTCGATCAGATTTTTGTAACAGTGTAGTAAAAGGTATTACTTTTCTTAAAATTTCCATTAATTAATTTATAATAAATTTGTGTTTCTGTCTTATATGAGCCTTATCATTGTGTTTGTCATATCTCACTGCTTCTACTCCGTTCAAATATTTTTGTGCTAGTGATTCATTTCGTTAAACAATATTTTGCTGGCCGAATTCATTTCCAATCGGGCAGGCTGTGCGAGCTCAAGTCACAGAATCGTTTCAACACGAAACATGTTGTTTTTCAAAGGATTTTAGATGGCACGTATTTCACCGATTAGATGAAAACAATTTTTTGACAAAGTTATGAGTATTTGAATTTAAAAAATTGAAAACGAGGATTACCAAAAAATTGTCAACAATTCCGTTGAAAGTGTGATCTTTTTTTAGCTATCATATGTATTAATTTTTTCCTTTCTGATTCTGAAAATATTTTTCGTCCTCTTTTGAAATCCGTTGGAAAAATTTAAAAAAGTTCAAAATTTACAAAATGGCGGCGGTTTTTCTTAAAAATTTTCTCAAAAAGGCCAGCGTTTTTTTTCTCGTGATTTTTTTTTAAATTGGTACTAATATGGTGAATATATTTCAGTAGAGTTTATCTTGTGCCCGCGTCTTGGAGAGGAGAAAGAATTGTTTTTTTTTCTGAAAAATGAAAATTGACGATTTTTGCAAAAAGAAGAGGAGATATGAAAAAAGTTGAAGAATCAAAGTTATTCCTTTAAAAAAGTTCTAGAAAAAAGTCCTCTGGCACTTTTTTCTCTCTTCCGTTATTATTGAACTATTCGCTAAAATATGAATAATAACAATTTTCCGCTGTCATAAATAATCAAATAGGATTTAAATCAACATGAAGAACACATTTTTCTGCACAATTTTTTCCTAGAAGTCTAAATATTCTAAAATAATATTCAATATTTTACTATTACATTTTTTTATTATTTCATCAATGTCATCACACGCATTATTTCTGAATAAGCTTCAGCTCATTTCAAGAATCGCTACCAATTTTTTGAATTTGAAAAGTCTTCATTTCGCCGAAAATGGATTCTTTCAGCCACAGGTCACGGAAAAGGTTAAGCATTTTGCAACTGAACACGATTTAAGGAAGTCACATATAGAAGGCATTAAAGACGCAAAAACCTTCGTTACAGAAGTTAAAAAGTGCACCAATTTAATTAAATTATTGTCCACTTCTGCCGCAGATTTACAACAATTTCGCAAAAAAAAACTCAGGAATGGAAGAAAACACCAGCTATTATGGGAAGTCGGATTTGAAAAAATGTAATAGTAAAATATTGAATATTATTTTAGAATATTTAGACCTTTAGGAAAAAATTGTGTAGAAAAATTTGTTCTTCCTGTTGATTTACATCCTATTTGATTATTTATGACAGCGGAAAATTGTTATTATTCATACTTTAGCGAATAGTTCAATAGTAACGCAAGAGAGAAAAAAGTGCCAAAGGACTTTTTTCTAGAACTTTTTTAAAGGAATAACTTTGATCCTTCAACTTTTTGCATATCTCCTCTTCTTCTTGCAAACATCGTGAATTTTCATTTTTCAGAAGAAAAAAAATTCTTTCTCCTCTCCAAGACGCGGGCACAAGATAAACTCTACTGAAATATATTCACTATATTAGTACCAACTTGAAAAAAAATCACGAGAAAAAAAAACGCTGGCCTTTTTGAGAAAATTAGGTTTGAAATTTTTAAGAAAAACCGCCGCCATTTTGTAAATTTTGAACTTTTTCAAATTTTTCCAACGGATTTCAAAAGAGGACGAAAAATATTTTCAGAATCAGAACGGAAAAAATTAATACCTATGTTAGCTAAAAAAATATCACACTTTCAACGGAATTGTTGACAATTTTTTTGTAATCCTCGTTTTTAATTTTTTAAATTCAAATACTGATAACTTTGTCAACAAATTTTTTTCATCTAATCGGTGAAATACGTGTCGTCTAAAATCCTTTCAAAAACAGCATATTTCGTGTTGAAACGATTCTGTGACTTGAGCTCGCACAGCCTGTCCGATTGGAAATGAATTCGGCCTGCTCTAGAATAAATTTCTAATCTACATTTTTTGGGACAGTGTTAAGCTTTATTTTTTGAAAAAATTTCAATAAATTTCTGATTTAGACTTTGAGAGTTTTGCTATTACTCTAGATATTCACCGATTTGCATCAAGTTTAAAAAAATTTGTTTCTAATTATATCAGAAAATTTATTCAGCTAATTAAAATGTAATTAAGTCATGCCTTCATAAATTTAGTTATTGTAACAGGACTTTATCTCACAACAATGAAAGGGTTGTCATAGCAGGTATACGGCACGGGGTGGTTCCCCCTGACCACGGTCGGGGACGTGACCGTCGGCAGTAGTTTTGGGAATCGCTGTATTAAAGGTTAATATAAAATAAAATATTTAGGCACCTTTCCTTAAATACGAAATGACGTACCAAAGGTCTACCAAAAGGCGTACCAAAGGACGTACAAAATGATGTACCAAAATACGTAACTTTGTATTCCAATTTGAGATCTCCTTTAGTATATCTTTTAATATGTCCTTTTGTATGTTTTTGTACGTCCATTTATATGTACTTTTTAGGTCTTTTTGTACGTCCACTTTTTCAAGTGGGTGATGGAAATATGTATTTGAAACCCTTCTGTTTTGTTTTAGTCTGATTTGATTTGTTTAATGCACTGTTCAATGGTTCACAAATTGATGTTTTAAACAAGTAAATGTTGAGTACAAATTTATGCTATACCGCTTTATGAGATTTTTCCAAAATTTGAGTTGCAAAATTCTTTGCTTGCATCTACATGTGCATTTTTTTTGCAGTAGTCTTTTATTTACTACAGAGTAAATTAATCCCGTTGCAACCCTCCGTTATTTCAACAATGTTGAGAACTTTATGTATGCTTAAGGAATGTGATTTTTAGATGTTTTTCAGTTAAAATTATTGATTCAAGTTTAAGAAAAATTTAATTTGTATCTTTCTCTAATGCAGACATATATATGATACTGTCAATACCATATGACACAAGCGATTTCCACATAAATATTTTGTAAATAAGGATAAGGTTGGGATTTAAGATGTGGGTTATACTCAAGATATAAAAAGTTTTATACTAAATTGATTCAAAAATAGAGAGAAATCTGGATGGTTATTTGATCCCTAAAATTGAATATCAGTGTGAAGCTTCGCAATTATACATAAATAAACATTTAGAAATGCTGGCATCAGCTATCAGAACTTTCCAAATTAATTCTTTGTGAATATATTGAATTGTAGTTCTATTTTAATTATAAATTAATAATACCGAGTGTAGTTATAAAGATCTTGAAGTCTGCTGCTTGTAAGAGCTACAAGTAATCCACATTCCATACATTTCCGGTAAAAATAAGATCGAGAAGCGGGGATTGTCGGGGCTTGCTACGATCCTGACTCGAAACTCGTCACGTGACCGATGTCGTCAATGCCTGTGTTTGGATACCTAACTTTGCTGCATTGCCATTATCTCCCATTTAATGAAGCTTATCTTTTTCAGATATTTACTTTTCGTAAGAGTTGCTTTTAAGGATAAACTTTGAATTACGAAATTTTTTAAGCATGCAATACAAAATTCGATAAATTCTTCAATTTATTTCTTTTTTAACTTCTGACATGAAATATCCTCTTTAAAAAATAAGAAATATGACTACTAAGGATCAGTCGACGTTGAATTTTATAAACCTTCTAAAATATTCAATGAGAATGTATTAGGTTTTACGGAAATTTTTTACCCTAGTTTTTGAACGATCATCACGTTTTCCCGAACTCAAGCAGTATTGCCTGATAACCTATCGTACATACGTTATTATAACTTTTCTTTCATTATGATATTTATCTTAATTTTATTTATTTTTGTAATAGTGGCCTTCCCTTGCCACAGAATCTTGTATTCTTTGATGCAATAAATATACATACATACATACAACGATCATCACGTTATGAAAACTCATTAAGCCGAAAGACAAGTTTTGGTCAGGGCTTCTGCCTGTCTGTTCAGCCCTAAGCAAGATAAGTTTTGAAAATATGAATGGCTTCAATCGGGATTTGGAAGACCTTTCTTTGTATCCCAAAGGGAAGAAAAGAAGTTCGTAAACCGGGTTTCTTAAACTAACCGCTCTGGGTTTCTCCACTGAAAATGGTATTCCAAAATTGGAAATTTTTCCTCTGATGGATGGGACTCGTTTTTTTAAATATTTTTTATTGTCCAAAATTCTATAAAAGAAATAAAAATTCAAATTATTGATCAAACAACGCAAGATATGAAAAACAGTCCAAGGAGGGAATTGTAGTTTCTTTTTGAGGATACATAAAGAATCTAGGTTATTTACTAGTTTATGGTCTAGGCAACGTATACAGTAAACTTATAAAAAGTCTGTCGAAAACTGAGCTCGAAGCGCGAGTATCGTGATGAAAATGTATTTTTCTCTAAATTTTAATTCAAGTATGCATAAAATTAATAAAACAATCACAAAAATGAGTTAAATGCGAGTTTAATATCATCGAGTTAGCGCAATATCGTACGTATTCAGGAAAAGTAGTATAACAAAGCTATGAACATCCCACCTTCTTGCGGATTCGTGTTCCTCGCAAACAATTCGATAGGAAAATGTATTAAAACTTTGTCGCTACGGATATGGTAATGTTGCCATCCTAAGTCATGCCAAGAATCATGCCTCTAAGTATGATGTTTACAAAATGCAACAAAATAAATGTATTAATTTTGCAATACAACTACGACAATATTGTAAAAATCTTCGTTATCGATTTCAATGCAGGTTAAGACTTCAGTGTTTGCTATCAACAAAAATGTCTTTAAGCAATAACAAAAAGGTGATCCGCAGCAGCTAAATAGTCAAGGATTAATACCTTTGGAGTACCATTTTTTCGTAAAGATTCAAGAAACAAGACGAATATATACAAAACCACTATTATACAAATAATAGTCTTAAATCTAAAAATGACATCGGCGCCCAGTAGAACGGCGGTAAATCACACTTATGGCCACGTCTCACGACCATGAGATGGGTGGCATGATGAAATTACGAC
>CAKNWT010304658.1:0-15046 GCA_932066315.1 Andricus coriarius | reverse complement strand
GATGAATTTTGACTATTTTACTATTCTAGGGGTTTTCGGGGTCGCTGATTACGAATCTGAAGTCAAAACTATTAAATTCTTATTTCGAAGATGGCGGAACCAATATGGCGGATCTACTTTCGCACTTAAATACCTTTTACCATACAATTCAAGTCAAACTTGTAGCTCCGGGGGTTTTCGGGGTCGCTGATTACGAATCTGAAGTCTAAAGTATTAAATTTTCATTTCCAAGATAGCGGAACCAATATGGCGGATCTCCTTTCTAGCTTAAATACCTTTTCCCTAGCGGACCGAATGAACGGAACGGATACGCTACAGCCTATCGCTATAGTATCCACATCGTATGCTCTCCGTATCATGCAAGAAAAACTCATTAAAAAGGGAAAATGAACATTTAACTTGTTGAGAATCGGATTCTACGTGAAATTTTGGGTTAGAAGGTCACGGAGTAATTGCAATAGTTTTTCTTGAAACGATAAAAACTTTTAAAAAATATAATACCTATCGACAACGTGTGCTGAAGGCGACTTCAAGCGTCCATAATGAAGCATCCATCATCGTTTAAGCAGTACTCCTTAAACGATTATGGATGCGCTTGAAGTCGCCTTCAGCGCACGTTGTCGATAAGTATTATTTTTTTTTTTAGTTTTTATCGTTTCAAGAAAAACTATTGCAATTACTCCGTGACCTTCTAACGCAAAATTTCACATAGAATCCGAATTCCAACAAGTTAAATGTTCATCTTCCCTTTTTAATGAGTTTTTCTTGCATGATACGGAGAGGATACGATGTGGATACTATAGCGATACGCTGTAGCGTATCCGTTCCGTTCATTAGGTCCGCTAGGGTTACCATACAATTTATGTCAAACTTGTTACTCGGGAGGTTTTGGGGTCGCTGATTACGAATCTGAAGTCGAAACTCTTACATTTTTATTTCCAAGATGGCGGAACCAATATGGCCGATTTCCTTTCCAGCTTAAATACCTTTTACCATACAATTCATGTCAAACTAGTTGAAATATTGAAGTTTTTTCGTCAAAATTGCTAAGAAAAATATGTCAGTCTTCAAATAGTTTTGAAAATTTTTCTCGGCAAGAATTTTTGGGGGTCACTTATTACAAACTGAGGTCAGATTTTCAAAAGGGCATACCAGGATAAGCATCTATGTGCTGCCCCCGCTCGGATCTGGTTGAGCTTTTTGCAGTAAGTTGGCACTAATGTAAGACTGAATTTCCCAAAAGATTATATTTGAGAAATAATTCTTATGGGAGTCAAAAAAAGTAAATAAATGACTTTTATAATTTAAAGACAAACAATTTTATAGTTTACATAAAAGACATATAGAAATAGACTGCAAACCTACTAAACATAGAAAAAGACAGACTGCAGACAGACTAGACATAGACACACTGTAGACAGACTAGACATAGACAAAGACAGACTCGTGACGGGTTGACTGGTCCCGCATCGAGCGCCTCTCCAGGTAGTGCATAGGAGAAGGCCTTCAAGAAAGAAGGTACTGGGAAATTAAATACCCGGGGTGAACCAAAACTAGTAAATAGAATAAAACTAAAAAACACCAGTACTCCAATAACTTATTTAAAAGTTAAAATTTAATAACATTCAGACTTCATAGACCACATTAGTCCTGCTTTCTTAAATTTTGCAAATCTGACCTTAGTTTGTAATAAGCGACCCCCAATTTTTCTTGCAGAAAAAATTTTTTAAAACCATCTGAAGACTGACATATTTTGCCTAGCAATTTTGACGAAAAAACTGCAATATTTCAACTAGGTCTCGCATTTTTCGTCTGCCATTCAACGTCCGCTATCTTGAAAATGATAATGTACTAAATTTGACTTCAGATTCGTAATCATCGACCCCAAAAACCCCCGAATAACAAGTTTGACATGAAACGCATGGTTAAAGTTATTTAAGCTAGAAAGTAGATTCGCCATATTGGTTCCGCATCTTCGAAATAAAAATTTAATAGTTTAGACTTCAGATTCGTAATCAGCAACCCCAAAAACCCCCGAGTAAGAAGTTTGACATGAATTGTATGGCAAAAGGTATTTAAGCTAGAAAGGAGATCCGCCATATTGGTTCCGTCATGTTGGAAATGAAAATTTAATAGTTCAGACTTCAGATTCGTAATCAGCGACCCCAAAAACCCCTGAGTAACAAGTTTGACTTGAATTGTATGGTAAAAGGTATTTAAGTGCGAAAGTAGATCCGCCATATTGGTTCCGCCATCTTCGAAATAAAAATTTAATAGTTTTGACTTCAGATTCGTAATCAGCGACCCCGAAAACCCCTAGAATAGTAAAATAGTCAAAATTCATCCAAGAATTATACTTTTTTAGGAAATTTTGACGGAAAAATTGCATTTTTTTGTGACATGCCGTGATTGAAGCAGCCATTTTGAGGTTAGGATTGATTTTCAGTAAAAAAGGCCAGACGGCATAGAAAACTACACTTCATAACGAAGATTTTGGTGTGCTACAAAAGTTTCTTCTCTCAAAAGAAAAATGGGCAGGGGGGTGGCTGATTTGAAAAAGAAAATATATATATATATATTTTTTTTTTTATTATTGTACGGTAAATTATATTTTGAAATCGTTTAAAAAAGTATATTAATATATGTATCCAAATTTGATGTATGTTGAAAAATAATTCGTTTGAATTAATTGGAAGTAGTGTAATAATGTCATTACTAACCTTATAAGAATTTGTACCAGATATTTCGCATGATGACGCGATTATTTTCTCTAGAGGAGAAAAGCAAGATTTTTAACGTCAATGCTCAATGAAAATTGAGTGAAAACTGAGTGAAAACTGCCGGGTTGGTCATTGATGTATAGGATCCCTTATGCAAGGGGCGAATGTTCAAGTGTTATGCAGAGAATTTGTCTTTTTGGCTTACAAATTCAACAATTTGGTCGAAAAATCAACTTTTTAATGGAACTCTTTTTTTCATTGAAAAATTAACTTTTTTAAATGAAAATTTAGCCATTCCATTTTTGGAAAAATTAATATTTTTCAATTTAAAAAATCAGTCATTTGGTTGAAAATGTAGAATTTATTGAAAAATCGTCTTTTTAATAGAAAATTGATCTTTTCTTTTGATAATTCTACTATTTGGTTAAATTATGTATTTCGTTGAGGATTCGCCTTTTTGGTAGAAAATAAATCTTCTTGCTTGAAAATTCATTTTATTTTATTTTATTTGCAATTTCAACTAATTGATCGAAAAATCACCTTTTTGTGGAAAGCTCGTCTTTTTGGCTTGAAATTTCAAAATTTTGAATTAAATTTTTTTTCTTATCGACCGAAAAATCTTTCTCAGTTGAACATTCTTTTTTGGTTGGAAATTCAATTGCTTGGTTGAATGTTGAACTACTATTATAATTCATAAGAAATTTTAAGATAGTATTTAAAGAGGAAAAATAGAAACTTGGCGAGGTTATTATTATTAAAAAACAGAGAAAATCTCTCCAAGTTTTAATTTCTTCTCCTATTAATACATTCTCAAGAATTCTGCAATTGTATCAATTTACCCAAATTTTCAAATTTAGATAACTTTTAAAATGACTTCCCAGGCGGAAAAATTGTATATAGTTTACACAGACATAATAATTCTTCTGCCTGGTTTGGCAAACTTTGATTTCACAAAGTATGTTGATTGTTCTGATAAATTTTACGTGGAGGAATTTGTTGCTTCGCAGATGCTTTTGGTGAGATTAAATATAGCTTTAAATTCTGTAGGACTATAAAAATAAAAATAAAAAGGAATTGCATTTCACCACTCGGAGGAAGCTCTCCTGGATATCACGAGAGCAATTTTCCAATGAAGTTTCTGGCTCGATGGTTCAGAGGTAAATGTAATAAAATATGAAATACTATGAGATAGTGGAAAGGCGTCGAAATATAAGAACCCTTGACCTATCTAGTATTTCAGGTTACTTTAGGCCATTGACAATAACTTCTTTGAAGTTAAACATTTCTTTCCGTCATTTTTGTTAGCTTAAGGGCCTTTCATACACTACGTCGCCAATTTGGGGGGGGGGGGCGCAAGAGGAAAAAACGTTACGTACTTAGATAACATTTAGTAAGTTTCCTGATGATAAAGAACAAAGTTTACGAATTTGGGAAAGATGAAGAAGTGGGGCAAAAGGATGAAAAAATGTTCAAAATGCAATACTGGCTACAGTTATTAATCGATTTCGATTTTTTTTTTAATTAAAGCAAACTAAATTGGTCAGAGTTCCCTCCAGGTCAGTTTGAAAAAATTAATTTATTTAAAGATAAGATTGATAAAAATGGTAATGTTTAAGATATTGTTGCCTAATAAAAAACAGCAAATTTTAAAAAAAGTACCTCAAACTTTCAAAAATTGCTCAAACTTAACACTTGTTTCTGAAATTTGTTTAAAACAATGAAAAATACATTTTTTTTTGTAATGTTTTTGTATTATTTTAAATTGGATTAAACAAAAATTACTTCATAAATATCGAAAACCATTCAAAAATTACCTACCATTGTTTACAACAATATAATTGTTAATAACAAGTTATTCATTTATAATGAGCCATCGAATTGTTCTTCGCGAATGTTTATTTATCGATTACACACTAATGTAAATCATTTTGAATTAATTACGTATTAATAAAGCAGCCATATCTTAAACTTTCAATTTTCTTTCAAATTTATTTTTAAGTAAAGTAAATAAAAGAACGCATTTTTTTAATCCACCTCAAAAGATCTCTTAATAATTAGGTTAGCTTTATTTTTTTTTAACTTTGAAATTAATTCAAAAATGTAGCCTGAATCGTACTTTGAAATTTTTTTTTGTAATTTTGCTCCACTGTGCAACGGTATAATTCAACAATTTAGTTTCATATTTCAGACTTCACACTCTTTTCCTATTCACCTATTCCCCTATTTTACTCTTCAAAAAATTTTATTTCCTGTTTTCAAGACTCTTCCCCTTTTTCTCGTTTTTTTTTTGCATAAATGCGAACTAAAATAATAGAAACCAATAACAAAGTCTAACTATTCCGAATTGAAGAG
Source organism: Andricus coriarius (assembly GCA_932066315.1). NCBI lineage: Eukaryota > Metazoa > Arthropoda > Insecta > Hymenoptera > Cynipidae > Andricus > Andricus coriarius. Next base: position 9,974 of record CAKNWT010304658.1, on the reverse strand, counting down.
TGTACTATTATACTTTTGGTTTGAAATTTATAATATAATTAATTAATATAATTAATATCATATATTTATAATATTCTACTGTTTGATTAAAAATTTAATTATATTGTTACTATTTTGTTAAAAAGTCATATTTTTTGGTCAAAAAATCAACTGCTTGGTTGAAAGCTAAACTAATTTGTTAAAAATTCATTTTGTTGAAAATTGATTTTGGTTGGAAATTTAACTATTCAATTAATTTAATCTTTTTGGTTACAAAATAATTTTATAGAAAATTCGTCTTTTTTTTGCTGAGAATTAATTTTTGTAACTAAAAATGTAACTAATTTATTTTGGTACTAAAACTGATATTTTATAGTTGGATATTAAACTATTTCTTTGTTAATGCTCCTGTTTGGTTAACAATCAATTCTTTTTTTTAATTTATTTTTTTTTAATTTGAAATTCAGCTCTTTTGGTAGAAAATATTTTTCAGTTGACAATTCAACTATTTTGTTGAGAATGCCTCCTTTTTAATAAATTCAACTGTTTTTTAATTCCAATTAAAATCGCTTTTGATTGAAATATCATCTATTACATGCTTCGTTGAAAATTCATCTTTTTTAGTTAAAAAATCAACGACTTGATTTAAAGTCAAACTACTTTTTAATAAAATATTTTCTTTTTTTTTTCAATAAAGATATTCATCACTTATTTGAAAGTTCATATTTTCGGGTTGAATATTGAAATTTTTTGTTATAAATTCGACTTTTTATATTAAAAATTTAACAACTCGCTAGAAAATTTAACTATTTGATGGAAAACTAACACTTTTGTTAGAAATGATTTTTTTTCTGAAAATTTAACTATTCTATTTCTTGTGTGAATATATCATTTATAAGTTGGAAATTCAACTATTTTGTATAAGATTCGTGCATTTGTTGAAAAATCGTCTTTTGGTAAGAAAATAATTATTGTTTGTTGAAAATTCATCTCTTTTGCTGGGAATTCAATTATTTTCTTAAAAATTCGTCTTATTTAGTTGAATTCAACTGGTTGAATATTCGTTTTTTATATTACAAAATAATTTTTAACCAAAAATTCTAGTTGAAAATTAACTATTTGATTGAAGTTTTGACTTTTTTTCAATTCATTTAATTCAACTGGTTGAAAAATCGTCTTTTGTTAGAAAATTCATCTTTTATGGTAGAAAAGTTATCTTTCTTGGTTGAAAATGAAGTTTTTTTTTTAAATTGAACTTTTCGGGTAGAAAATTCAAATGTCTTGTAAGAAATTCGTCTTTTTGACTTGAAAATTCAACTATTATTGGTTGAGTTTTAATTTCTTTCGTTTGCAAATTCAACTATTTTGTTAAAAATGCAATATACTTCGACTTGACATCTTAGAAATTTAAAGTATTTCATATCAAATTTATTATTGTATTTACATTAATTTTATTCAAAAGAATTTATTCCCCTATTATTCCCGTATTTAAAAAACCACCCTATTTGCATAAAAAAGCCCGAAATTGTTAACGTAGTGTATGGAAGGCCCCTTATGCGATCTAGAAACTCGAGTATCATTTAATCCCTCCCTATATTCCATGAGACTCGTCTTATAAGCATTATTTGAAAAAAAAGCAAAAAATAACGCTGACGCACATCATTCTTTCTGTAATTGACCGCGACACTTCACAAAAAAAACTGACGTGGGACGCATATGGGATGCTTTACGCCGAAAAAATAGGTCTGAGAACACAAGTTGAGTATTTGGTTACAGACAAAAAAAAAGCAGCCATAGGAGAAAGAGATCCAATTCATTAGACACAATTTAAGAAATGAGAATATGAGGCTCTTTAATATTTATAGCGACTCAAAATGATTTATATACTTCTTAGTTTAAAAAAAATAGTCATAACTGAAATATTCAAAATAATAAATACGAAGATACAACTTTTTTTTTCAAAAAATGTCGTAACAATAAATTGTATGACTTTCCCAGTACTAGAAATAACCGTATATAGAATTTTTAAATCTGGAAAAAAACAAATTCAAATTTATTTAAAAAAAGGATCTCTCTCCTCTCACTCTACTGGAGTCCGAACACCAGATCAACTAATTTCCGGTCACGTGCTCTAACCAATTGAGCTACAAAGAGATCAGAGATATATACTATTTTTCTGATATACGCTAATTTAACAAGGTGTTACACAATCAATATTCTAGTAGGAATCTGTATAATCATCGGAGATGGTAATTTTTTATTGATTGAGAAAACCAACCACACATACTGTGGATAATGGAAAGCTACACTATCGATCAAAGTTAAATCCTCTAATACAGACAAATTATTTCATCTTTTTCAGACTAGATGGAAATATAAATTAAAATGTATTAAAATTAAAATTTATTCAGAAAAAAGGATCTCCCTCCTCTCACTCTCCTGGGATTCGCACACCAGATCAACTGATTACCGGTCAGGTGCTCTAACCAATTAAGCTACAGAGAAATCAGAGATAGATACTATTTTTCTATATACGATAATTTGGCAAGATGTTACACAATCAATATTCAAGTAGGAATCTGTATTATCATCGGAGATGGTAGTTTTCAATCGGTTGAGTAAACCAACCACACATAATGTGGATAATGGAAATCTACACTATCGATCAAAGTTAAATCCTCTAATACAGACAAATTATTTCATCTTTTTCAGACTAGATGGAAATATAAATTAAAATGTATTAAAATTAAAATTTATTCAGAAAAAAGTATCTCCCTCCTCTCACTCTACTAGGATTCGCACACCGGATCAACTGATTACCGGCCAGGTGCTCTAACCAATTGAGCTACAGAGAGAGCAGAGATAGATACTATTTTTCTGAAACTTCTGAAAACTGAAACTGTTCTGAAACTTTTGAAAATGCTCTAACTTTTTGAATTTTTATCAAAAATAGCTGGCTGAAGGACACGTAATTTTCTTTCATGAATTAAAATAGTATGCCGAAGCTCAATCCAATCTGATAATTTAAAATTTAATTTAATTTAATTAATTAATTAATTAATTTAATTTAATTTAATTTTTAAAGTGATCGTGCCTAGAGGATACAGACATGTACCTCCGAAAAAATCAGATAAGAAACAAAAATTTGAACCCAAAGGATTTTTTTTTAATTTTCAAATAAAAAAAGAGAGAGGAAAATGTTCAAGGATTTTAAAAATTATGTTTTTCGCAGATTTTATGAAAACCGACTAAGTTACAAAAACAAATTAATTAATTTTGGTTTTGAATTTCTAATTTTGTTTTATTGGTCACTGGTAATAACTGTACAGATAAAAAACTTGCTATACATTTTGAACCCAACGGATTTTTTTAACTTTTGAAATAAAAAAAGAGAGCAGAAAAGGTTGAACGATTTAAAAAATTATGTTTTTCTCTTTTTCCGAAAGCAAACCCACAAATTGTTTTGATTCAACTTGAACGATTCGATTAATTTTAGTATTTCAATTCCACCCTCATTAAAAGGATTTGAAATTTCCAAAATAAATCAATTTCGAAAATAAAAAATTGTCTTAATCTCACATTTAAATATTTAATTGCGCGCAAAAGTTTACTTATTTATGACAGAAAACCATACATCACGCGATGTCACTTGAAATCAAATAAATATTTCAAAAATAATCGGTGAAACGTAAAACAATTATTTGCGTGACCGTGGCTCAAGTGCAGTACCTATACATTTATTGCAACTTTCAACGACACTATCAGTACACGGCAGCACACTTTTTTATGTATAATTTATGTGGCAGTTTTGCTATAATATACACAATGCGCTGCATTATTCACTTGAAATATACGTTTCTCATATTTTTAATGTACGTATGTATATTGCAAGGGCAATATCACACGGGCATCTTACACATTTCCAGAGAAATTTATGCTTCACGCTTTTCTGGAAAAATATACAAAGTTCAATATCTCAACGAAACATAATTCAAAACGAAGAACCAATTCAAAATAGATAGCCGTTGCTCCCGCGAGATATCCCCTCGATGAAAATAAAAAAAAAATCTCGTTATCATGATCCCTAGCTTTTCTGATACGCTTCTAGAGAAAATGCTCTCAATTTTCTCTCTTGATTTTTTATCTACTACCCAGTTTGACAGTTTATTTATTTACACGTCAGTGTAATATCTTATCAAATTCCCTTTTCACTTGAAGTTATTTCAATTTTTTTGAAAATATTTAGTTGCAAATGAAATATCAAATTCTCGACATTTAAAGTTAAATTCATTATTGGGGAAGTTCTTTGGCCGTGCGCCTACAAAAAGGATTTCGTAGTCTATTAATACGTCAATAAGTCATTCAGACCCCTGCCCGGGGCCCTAAAAATAATAAAAGATTCCAAAAAATAAATCAACGCTGTCATTTTTACTGTCCACAATTAAAGTATTCTCAATTGCAAATATATAAAATTAAATAAATTTCAATTTTAAATCTTCAAAATTGAATTATTTTCTATTATGCACATTAATATTGACGAGTCTTCAATTAAAGCGGGGAAAGCTAACCCTAATAAATCCAATCAACCTAATTTTACAGAAGAAGTGAAAAATCATCAGAGAGGAACAATTTACAAAATATTTGATAAATTTTGTTTTTGTATGTGTGGATGAATCAGTTTATTAATCACGGTGTTAAAAAAGATATGGTACTACATGTGTATGTAATATTCTGATGGAAATAACGATGGACTTAGCAACTTTTCGAGTTTAGCTTTCCCTGGCATTATAAATAAAAATAGGCCATGAATCGTTAAGAAAATTATCTAAAATACATACTTTTAAATATGTAATTAACAAATAACACTATCTAATAGAGAAAAGGAACATTGGTATTTTTAGCAAAAGATTTTTTTATTTTGTTAATAATATCTCTAACTCTTAAATACTTGTCAAAATTTTATAATAATCGTCTAATTGTTAGAAAAAAATAAAAATTTTCGCAATTTATATATTTAGTTTGAATTCTTTGAAATTTAGAAATATTTAAATGCATCTAAATACTACGTTTAAGGGTAGGAAAATTATAATCTTAATTTTTCATGGAAATTTCAAAACCTTAAATTGTAAATAAGTAAAATTGAAAATCTTTTAATTTAAAAAATGTGCAATTATGAAATTATAAAAATTGTAGGTTTTACAATTGCAAATTTCTTAAAATTTGATGATTTACATTTGACATTTCTTTAATTTGGAAGATTGAGGATTAAAGGCTCAACTTTTTATTTTCAAAATCAACAAAATTGAAAATATTTTATTTTTTCATCTTTAAAATTGAAAAGTTTTCAATTATAACTCTTCAAAATCGAAAAACTTTGAATTGTTAATCTTTAAAATTTTTAAACTTATTTAAGCTTATTTAAATCCAAAAATTTCCCATTGCAAATTATGCAAGTTTTAAGTTTTTTATTGAAAATGCTAAAAATTGAATGACTTACATTTAAAATTGCTTCAATTTGGAAGATTTATGATTAAAAGCTTAACTTTTTATCTTCAAACTCATGAAAATTTAAGAATTATCCTTTTTACATTTTTAATACTAAAAAGCTTTGCATTGTAACTCTTCAAAATTGTAGCACTTTGAATTTTAAATCTTTAAAATTGAATAGTTTTCAATTAAAAATCTTCAAAATTAAACGTTCCATTGTAGCTCTTGAAAATTGTAGAATTTTTCATTTTAGATCCTTGAAATTCAAGATTTTTAAGTTTTCCAAATTTACAATTTTAAATATATGCAAGTATTAAGTTTAACAATTAAAACTGATACAATTTTGATGATTTACATTCGAAATTTCCTCAGTCTGGAAATTGTGAACTGAAAATTTGTCTTTGGTACTCAAAATTGTTGAAATTTAAAAAATTTTATTTCCACATTTTTCAAATTAATGACCCAATTATTGTAAATCTTCCAAAAATTCTTAAAAGTTCAAGGGTCTTCGAATGCAAATCTTAAAGATATACCTATTTCAAAAAGATGTTTAAACTTTTATGACTGTAAAGTATAAACATTCAAAATTAAGGGAGCGTTCACATATTAAGTAACGTTATTTTTACCTTTTCAACATCCCCCCCACTTACCCATGTAACAGACCGTAACATTTCCTTCACACAGTTACGTAACATTTTTTTTATTATGTTTAAAAACATAATAGACGTTTTTTTAATTGAAAACAAAATTTTTTTTGATATGGTATTGTCTAGAAATAAATAAAACAATATTTTAATGCAACGCTAAATGATTTTCAAATATTTTTTTCAGGCATACAACTATTGAAATTACTGACAAGAAAAGAAATATTATCAGTTTGTTCTTCAATTTATATAGATATAATTTTTATAAGATTCTTTAGAAAATTCAGAAAGATTTTCGAATATTTCATGTTTCAAAATAGAATCTAGAAGATTTTAAAGACATTTTTTTATTTGGCAGGATCTTACGAAATATTAGGAAAACTGCGAGTCTTTTTAAAAGATATTTAGAACTCTTAGAAGTTTGGAAGAAATCAAAAACTATTTGATAAATTTTCGAAAATTTTCTAAGTTTTAAAATATTTTCAATCTATTGAAAACCTCTTAAATTCCTCAACATATCTTTAACTGACTCGAATTTTTCTTGAAATTTAAAAAAAATCATTGAAAATGTAAAATAATTTCCAAAAAATCTTCCAAACTTTCCCAGAAATTCTAAGGAAATTTGTTTATTCTCCTGAAAACTTTCAAAATTCTTTTAAAACTTGTAAAGTTTTTGTTTAAAATCTTTATAAATCTGCATTTTGTGAAATCTTTTAAAATTTAAAATTCTCTTCAAATCTTATTAATATTTATTTAATTTACTTGATTTTTTTTTACTGTTTAATCTTACCAAATTGCAACATTTTGGTTTAAAATATTCTACACTAGTTTTCGAAATATTAGGATATCGTTTCAAATGTTTTGAAATCTTTTTCAATTGTTTTAGAAAGTTTTTTTTTCAAAAGTAAGAAATCATTTAAAATTTCCCCAAGAATCTTAAGAAAATTCGTTTTTTTAATCTTTTCAGAATTTCTAAACCTTCTTATCCTTTTAAATTATTAAAATTGTTTCTGAATTTCTTTTGAATTCTGCAAAATTAAAAAAATTGCCTTAAAATCTTTCAGATTTTTCTCTGACAATTTTAGAAATATTTTGAAATATATTTAAATATTCTCTTTAAATTAATTTTTCAACATAAAAAATTATTTTAATTTTTCTTAGAGACCTATTTTTTATTTTCTTTAAGCCTAAAAACATTTTAAAACTATCTTTATAAGTTTTAATTATTTTCGAATCGTTTCAAAACTGCTAAATATCGCTTAAGATTACTCAGCTTTTTTCTGAAATGACCTAATATGGCAAAATTTGGCTTTAAAATCTTTTACACTCTTCTTAAAAATTTTAGGAAACAATTACAAATATTTTGTAATCTATTTCAATTTTCTCAGAATTAATTTAACAAATCATCAGAAATTTTTCCCATGAATCTTAAGAACATTTTTTTCATTCTCTTGAAACCCTGGCAAATTCAGTTTACCTAAATTTATATCCTGAAAAATAGAAATTATCTTAAAGTCTTCCATATTAATTTCCCACACATTTTGAAATCATCAAAACTTAAAATTATTCTTTTAAAATAAGATCTACACCATTTAAAATTTTCCCAGAAATCTTGAACAAAAAATTAATCTCCTCAATCTTTCAAAATTATTAAAAAGCTTCTAAATTTTTTTCGAATTCTTCGAAATAAGTTTTTGCCCATAATTTAATTTTTCTTATCTCTTTGAAAATGCAAAAAGGTTTACAAATTATAGTGTGGTAGCAAAATGTTAAGAACAATTTAAAATGTTACGTAATCAGGTCAAAAATCCCCCCCACCCCCCCACGGAACAGACCGTAACAAAACACAAACCCCTCCCCCTTTTTTAATGTTACGTAATATGTGAACGATCCCTAAACAGGTTGGCGAATTTTAAATTGTAAATATCTACAAAATGGTTCACTGTCGACAATATAAGACTTCAGTAAGACTTCGAATTTCAGAATAGTTTTTTAGACCATCTTATTACGATATAATATCCCAAATTTGTTCCTAGAACTGATGTCCTTCGCAGTTTCACGATAAAGGCAGCCGTGGGGCCGAAAGGGATGCGGTGCTCAGTCAAGCGTGACAAACAGCATGAGGACCGCACTCTCAGCGCGTTAGTTGCATCAGGTTGCGCCATACGTCCAAGTCCAACGGAAATGATTCGTTTGGATTGTCTGGATTTGCGGTGAGGCCCACTACAAGCCATGCCCGAAACCGATCGTAATTCCAAGTTCCAGTGAATTTGAATCAATGTTGCAGATTACTGAAATTCCATTAAAATTAAATTAAAATTTGATGAAAAATATTATATTTTATTATTTATATTATATATATTTATTTTAGTGTATGATTTATAATTATAGTCTATAGTACTTAAAATTTAAGCATATATTCAAGTTTAATAATTTATAGGCAATCAAAACAGGAAAGTTGTAATAAGCACACTATTTTTGCTAGTACATGAATAATATTACTTACAAAGGTTTTTTTATGAAATATGTTCTAAATATGGTAATTCTATTATCGTTTGACTTGTAAATGGTAAATTTTATGCTTTGGAAATAGATATGTAAGAACTAAATTTTAATATAAGTATATAAAAGGACGGGGATTACGAAGGACAAGAGTGAGGTTTCTTATTCGTTGGAATATAAATCTTCTTCTTCCCATGACCGTAAAATATAAATGGCTGTGAATATCCATCTTTAAATCAAATTCGTATGCTGAATCATGTTCACCGCAAAGGACAGGGGCGAATTCGGAAGGATGTATTTCGAAGAAAGAGGGTTACGGTAAGGTATTATATTATAGGGTTCAGTGCATAAAAAAGGAATAGGTCTCACAAAGCCACAAATGCACCTCCAGATTTCTGAATCAATATATTCGTATACGACTGTGTATCAATATTTATATTCAATTTTGCATTTGTAACTATTGTTGATACTCATGCAATGTTTCCTTTTAAAACACGCTTTATGTTATGAAAATAGTATTTTCATAAATTTTTGTTGAAATACAATGCGACTATACATTTAAGGGGCCGTTCATAAACTACGTTAACAATTTTGAACTATTTTTCACCCCTTTGCTCAAAATTCTCATAAAAAAGAGAAAATATTGGTAATTTTAACATAAATAAGGGAATAAATTCTTCTAAATAAAATTGAGTAAATTTTCAACTAACAGATGAGTTTGAAACCTAAAAGGATAAATTTTCAACAACAAAATTAATTTACAAAAAAAAAAATCATTTTCGACAAAGAAAGATGTTTTTTATTCTATAAAAAATGAACTCTCAAGCCAAAAGACGAATTTTTCCGAAGGCAGCTGAATCTTTGTACAAATTTTAATTTTCAACCAATAAAGATGACTTACCTACCATAAAACATTAATTTTCAATCTAAAAAAATGAATTTAAAAAAAAAACAGTTCAATTTTCAATAAAAAAAATTAATGATTTTAAAAAATGCTTGATTTTTTAATAAAAGAATTGAATTCTTAATAAATTAATTGAACTTTTAAAAAAATAGTTGAATTTTTAACCAAATTGTTGAATTTTCAACCTACAAAGATTGATTTTCAACTTAATGGTCTAATTAAAAAAAACAAGAGAGAATTAATATTCAATGTAGTTAACTTTCAGTCCAAAAATTGATTCTCAACCAAACATGAAACAAATTTCCCACAAACTAGTTAAATGTTCAATCAAAAATATTTATTTTCCACGAAAAAGCAGATTTTTAACCAATTAGTTTAATTTTCTACTAAGTTGTTGAATTTTCAAGTCAGAAAGAAGAATTTTCTACAGAATAGTTGAATTTCAAACCCGAAAATAT
>CAKNWT010304633.1:359-10668 GCA_932066315.1 Andricus coriarius | reverse complement strand
TCTACGCAATGAGAACCCAATTATTTATTCTTTTTGATAATTATTACTAATTTTTTTTATGTATAATATAATTTTCCAATCTAACTTTTCGCTTGAGCTATTATGGAGATAAACCCAGCAAGTTTATTTATTCTCGATCGTCCAGCCGCGAACGAAACGAAAATATCAGCGTAGCCACAAAAGGAATCAAGAGTTCGGTTGGAGTCAAAACGAATCGCAATATGAGTGCGGGCAAAAATGGGTTAGTCCACGCGCTGCGGACAAAAACGAGTTAAATATTTAACTCGTTTTTGCCCGTAGCGCTCGAGCTAATTCGTTCTTGCGCTGAGAAATAATCAACCCGCTTTCGCTCCTCATTTCAAAATGTGTGAAGTGATAAAATGATTAAATGACTAGCTATGACTGTACACAAGTATGTAAAATGAAATATTCAATATGCTCAATAATCGTCCATAATATTTTTTATTTATATATTTACCGCACTATGTAAATATTAGTGTAACATGCATACCTTATATTAACGTAAATTATTCTACAACAAAAAAATCATGTTAGTAATTTGCATTGTGTATTGTCATGGTTATGCATTTTATAATAATGAAAAGTCAATCAAAGTTGCAGTTATAAACGTCAAATATAATTTTCGCTTCACACATTTTTATGTACGATAAGCTAGTTTGAAGATAAATAGCTATTAGGTATTTTCACTTAGCCACCAGATAACTTCACTTCGTTGAGTGCTGAGGGGAAAAATGGACCAAAAGCAACCCTATTTGTTTAATATCTTTCTAAAAACTGTTTAATGAGATAATACAATGATAATAATTATGATTTATCAGAAATATATTACAAAAATAAAATTTTGGGCCATGCAATGAACCATAAAGTTTGAGGTTAGGTTGGCGCGGCCATAATCGTACACGGGCGACTGCGAATGCACATGCGCGCAGTACGATTAGGAACCCATAATACTCCTAGGACTATTATGGGCTATTTCTGAACAAAAATTGAATTTCTTCTTAAATTTAAGCTTGAAAGGGTTTTCATTTGTCTAAAAAAAAATCTGTTTGCAGCAAAAATTATACTTTTTTGTGACAAACTTCATCTAATCTTGCAGCCAAATAATGCTGTTCGAGTAAAAAAGATATTCGCGTGGTTGAAAAAAAGAGGCCAGATGACGCTGCATTTTTTTAAGACAACTTTTTCTCTCAGTGAGCGATTTGCTTGATTTTTATGAGATTTGCAGAAAACTTATTGAATATGTATTACAATTTAAATACATAATCAAGAAAATTTAAGTCTTTTTCCTCCTGTAAAGGACGGATTATCTTCATTTTTGAGTAAAAATATCAAAAAATGACGAATTTTAGGGCTAAGTTTTTATCCGTTTAAAAAATCTTAGAATTTTGATTTATTTTTTAGTACATCAGCAACAGAGAAATATGCTTTGATATCAATATTATGCTGACAAATTTTTGCTGAATGGAAATCTCTAATTTTGAGACTTCCATTTGGAAATTTCCATTTCCATTCAATTTTTTCTACTTTTGAATATGTAACTATTCACTCTAAAGTCACGAGTAAGACGAGTATAATTAAAGAAATGATTTTTTCGCATTTTTATTTGAAAAAGAAAAATGTATACCCTTTTCAAATTTGTATTTCTGTAGCGCCAGGATACCACCTAGATGTGACATCACAGGCTTTTAATATTTTGTAAACAAGCTGGAGGTTCGTGCTTTTTCTTTAAAAAATGGAAATAAATGCTAAGACATAAAGGTGGGTTTTCAGACGAGGAGGATATTTTCAGCAGGAGCAGGAGCAGTGCGTGAGACACAAGCGAGCCGAAAGCACAGTCGTAGGCAAGCTGAAGGCGTAGTCGCAAGCGAGCCGTAGACGAAGCTGAAGGTAAACCGAAGACGAAGCTGAAGGTGAGCTGTAGGCAAGCCGAATGCTCCTTCTGCAAAGATCACTTTCGCCAAAAAAAGTTTACGCGCGCGCCCCACATAATTTGTTTCTGGCATTGATATAAGAAATTACAAAAAATTTTGATAATTTTGGAAATTCCTGGTAATTTTATAAATTTCCGGAAATTTAAAATGTTGGAAAATTTCTTGAAATTTAATATATCCAAACATTTCAATTTTTTGGTCCTTTATGTTAGTTTATCGGTAATTTATAATACATCATCAGTAATTCATGGTATCTTATGACTTCCTGCTGATCCAATAGCTACTCACAATCACTCTTTTAAATTAAACCTCATCGCGATAGTGAATTTACAACTCCTGAAATCTGTCCTATAATAGTATCTTATGTACCTAGGAGGTAAACTTAGTCTTTTTACCCGAGCGTTAATTTACAATAACGAAGTGCAGATGAGCGTGAGCCGAATCTAAAGCCATATCCGGGGGGGGGGGGGATATTCTTGAAACGTGTACATAATGTACATAATACTCTCCTGTGTGCCGCTGCATATCCCCTCCTCCGACATTTTTTCCTGCTGCATATCCTAACCCGATCAATTTCCCGGCTAAGGCCTTGGTCGAAGCCGAGTATTGCAAACACGCGAGGGTAAACAGACGTTTGCCTCTTTGGTTCACACGATACTTTATGTAACAAAGCTTTGATTTACAAGTTTATCACGTCTGACATTTGAGTTTTATTTACCGCAGGCAGGACTTACGCATTTTATTAATGTCTTTTTAGTTCTGAAAGTAGCCGCTTACGTATCAGAAGCGACGTTATTACAAACTCGCACTGGGTAAAAAGACTGAGTTTGCCTCCTAGGTACACAATATACTATTTAAGGCAGTTTGAAGATTAGCCATATATGCGCTACGTTATGGAACGAACAAAGGTATCATAAATCGACTTTATCATGCCTCTGCCGAAAAAAAATAATTTTAGGTATATGCAATGGTGAAGTACGAAAAAAAAATTATAAGACTGTCCGGCGTGACATGTGATCATATGTGCCCTACAGACTTACCAGTACAAGTATATTGTTGCTAATTGAAACTATTTCAACTTCAGCAAATATATATTTTTTTAAATAAAGAATAAGGTGTTTATTGTACTTTATTACTTTATTAATTGACAACGGTTACCGAAATTGATGAGCAATTTCGACGTTATATTTGATGGATAAAATTACAATCCAGCTTTTATTTCTATCTATATATCCATTTTTTAAATACGCGATCTTTTCTAACTAATGCAAAAGCTCGAACCTCAAAATTAAATGTTTATTTTAACACCAATATATGAGATTTAGATTTAATACACTGCACAGGCACTTCTGGTTTTAAAAAAAGTCACTGCAAAGCGGGCAAATTCCGAATTTCAACACTTTTTGCTTAATATTGCAAGGCATTAAGTTCGTATGTGTAAAAAGTATTGAAGTTATAAATTTTTTTCAATTTTTGGTCATATACATAAAGGAATTAATGAGAAATATGTTTTTAATTTTCAGTTAGAATATAGAATATGCACTGAAATATTCACTTTATATTTTGTATGAGAACTAAAAACAATATGGAAACTGGAGCTCTTCGCGACAAATGTGACCGTCCGCGAAGAAAGGGACCTAATGCGGAAAAAGTAGATTTTTAGTTTTTTTCACCCATCTATAGTTTCTTATTTGCTCCTCAATAATAAAAAATATTACTCCAATATTTGAAACAATCGAATTGTTATTCAACTGCAAAGTGAGGCTCTCTTATGGAGTTCCTGTGTTGAACCGCCTCTTCAATCACTTCTCCTGTAAAATGAACCTACCGCGCGTTAGGTCCCTTTCTTCGCGGACGGTCACAAATATAACTTATCGTTATTGTGTTGACTTTTGGTAAATTATCCGAACTGGCTGTAATGTATCCAGACATACTGATACTCTACAAAATAAATCTTTCTAGCGAACAAACGTTGATGATTAATCATTTTTATTGTTTTTATCAAACTGACACATGTATTTTCTTGGGATTTGAAGTCTATAACGTCACATCATGTGTTTCGCACTATAGGTATGGGACATCTTTCGTTTAAAAAATCGACATTTTCGGTCCACATTTTGTCACTTTTGAATTCATTATTACAAATTATTGAATAAACAAAATAAAGTTTATATTTCAAATTTAAATTATTTGGGAGTAAGAGTTGATAAAAATCTTAATTTTAATTTAAAAAAAATGGTGGTTGACCCCATTATTATGAAAAATAAAATAATGTGCAATTTCCTATGGACATCAAAAACTCGAATAAAATTTTATATCTATTTTTATGTTATAAATCTAATAGATGTTCGAGTTCTTCCAGGGGTCGAACTTCATCATTGGACCTGAATTTAAAAAAAATCGAAAAGTGTTAAAACTTTTTAAAAAAGCCTTATTTGCACCATCCTACTACGTATTTATCAACTATCAAATCGACATTGGGACCATCCAGTAGTATAGGATTTCTCGGTCATCCTTCCATTTTCGTTATGATTATCATAATGGTATACAAATAGATTCTATAAGCAATGACAATCGGCGCCACGCTGCAAACACACATTCACACACATGAAAACCAAAAAAAATGTTGTTATAAACATCGCCCTATACTCAAAATGTATACATACATGTACCTCTTCGAGCCTATTTCGAAGTAAGGAATGCGCGCCTGAATAATCGCTCGACAGAGCGATTACAGTTGAACAAATAATGGAACAATTGTCGTTTGCCCTACAGATGAAACTCGTCCCGCGTATCGCCAATAAGTCCTAATAAGTCCTCGGATTGATTCCTAAAATTCATCTTGAGAATTCACGCGTACTCATACAGCAAACAATATCGTTACAGCCTGGATCACGGATCAAAGATAACGGGTCACATGCAAAGGGTCAAAAGTCAGACTTCAGAATTATGTATTAAATGAATTAAAAACTTAAGAGGGGTTTCGCAACTCCTAGATATTATCCAAATGAGCTGCAATTTACTAAATTTTTTCTAGCAGTACCTCAAGAAAAAATCAGGTGGGGGAAATGAATGAAGGTTACAGTATTAAGAACCACCCTGATAAACATTTTCCCTCATACTTTCCTATGCTGACACGATCCTAGCTGTTTTGTGTGTTGATGTTTCCTAACTATACCTCCAATGTTAGATTTGTATTTTGCATTTTGTGCTTTAATAACGATTATTGGATTTTATGGTGCTTCCTGTTGTTTGGAGTGGTTTTCGCTGTGTTTAGTTCTTACTTATGTCGAATTAAATACTTAATTGGACCTAATATTTTTTTACTTAATTTAAAATTATACTAGGGTTCAAATTAAAGTGGATAAACCTCTTTTTCCTGAGGATTGAAAATCAGTTTCATTACTATTTATTTGGGAAAGGTTATTTCCTCAAGTTTGGGGATCGTTGTGGACAATCTTTTAAGAATTGAGGATCATTTGGATACTAGGAACAAGTATATTTGAGATAGTCAGGAAGTAATGTTGAAGTATTCTATCATAATTAGGGATCAAAAATCGAAGAAATATTAAAGGTGAATTGATATATTTTTTAAATTATTTGTACGTGAACTTTGCCTGATTTCTTTGATCAATTCGAAATTATTGTACTCCTTTAGTGATGATTCCCTAATTACTAAGTTTAAATTAAGATTACGCTCCTAATTATTTAATGATTTGAAATGGGTAGGGATACTTCGTTAATAAATAAGGATCATTTGAGGAGGATTCTCTTATAATTAGAAATATTTATGAAGGACGAAAAGGAAGAATTCGAAATTAATTAAAATGTGGTTCCCTATGTCATCATAATTTTGACAGACTGAACCTCGCTTTTTTATCTCTTTCCTTGAGAAAATTTTCCAATAAGAAGATTAACAAATCGAAAGCTTAAAAGTTGGTAATTCTTTTCTAAATCAAACCCCTAACTTTGCAGACATTTTTGTCTCAAATCGGAAATAAACGTACGTCTAATTTTCTCCAACAAAATTTTTTATCGCTTAGAGTTTCTACGAATTTAAGTGTGCCTAGGTGTCTAATTTAGTATGGATATGGCCTATTTCTTTTTTATTTATACTAAAGGGATCTTCTGAACTCGATTGCAAAACTTTTCTTGATACCGCAAATCGATTTATGTGAAATTCTTTCCACGGACTGCTCATGTATCAGGGGGTCTTTCGCTTATTGAACACAAAGCGTTGAAGTAGAAAAAGACACAAAGATTTGTGAGTGGATTCCGCTTTTGGCTGCTGTTTTATTTTTTCACTTGTTTCTAAAACTCGTGGCTGTCGGAAACATTCCAATTATTTGAAGAGTCGTCTTTAACAATTATTTAATACATTCTTTATTGTAATCGATATTTGATAAAATATCCTTTAGTTCTCAATCATTCTTTAAATCTTACAATAGTCTATTCCTTTGAATCAGTCGAAGGAGATTTTTCCAAAGAAGATACAGATTGTATTTAGTATACCTTCAAATGGAAACAAGCTTCTATGAATGAAAGTCGTTTGTTCCTCTTCGATCGATAAAAAGAGCTTTCTCTCTGGCAAATTTATATACTAAGCTTTTCAAAAGAGCAAACCAAACAATCGAGCTTCACCTCTGTAATGACAGTTTCAGAAAATAATCATCGTAATTATTTTTTGGAGCGAACTTTAATCATTGGTCGAAGTTCTGTTAACAGAAAGTAATTTAGAAATGTTTGCAACTTCCGTTTTTAAATTAATATTGGACTGATTAAAAAGTATTTTTCTAGAATTAATTATAAAATAATTCATTCAAGGATTCCTTCCACAAATAACTTAAGTAAATTCTGGAAAAATTTAACACTCCAGGTTAAAAGAGTTTTTACCATTTTTGGCTAGAATTTTGTTATAGAACTTACAGTTAGTTTTAAATTGATCTCAAAGCGTCTTTTTGTTTCTGATATTATCGATAGTTGGCTCAGCCTACATCCTGGAAAATCTAATTGAAAGTCTATTTAGGGCACCTAGCAACTTGTTGTGGCATATGTGATATGTGGCCCATTGTCAAAGGTAAACGGCTGTGCCAGGATGTAAGCCAGATTGACCAATCTTCCGAAAGCAATCTACCAACCACCTGTAATCTATGGTGGTTTCATCATCGCCTTGCTTCATCATCCGCTCAAATTTGCGCAAAATAGGACAAGAAATCCCATCGGAGCGGATCGATTGCCCATTATCATATAGACCTATTATATTCTCGTCTTCACGAACCGATCCCTAGATTTTTATCTGGCAATTCCACCTGTGAGACTTTCTGACGAGGTGCCGTTATTTCTTAAATTTTTTAAGAGGAAGTAAAATAAAAATGTATTTCATTAATTATCAGAGATTGTTAGGAAGATGGGATCATTCAATGCGTCAATTCTTATTAACAGAAGATCATTCTGGATAAATTTCTAATAATTAAATATCCTTAGGGATAAAATCCTAATGATTCAAGATCATTCGGTAACAATTTTAGCGAATGAAAATCATTGGGGATAAATGTATAGGAATTGACGTTCGTTTGGGATAAAATCCCGATGATCGAACGTCATAAGGAATAAAATATTAGAGATTTCTGAGCATTGAAAATATGTTCTTAGTGGTGAAACGTTTTAAGGAACAAATTTCTGAATATTGAAGATAATTCGGGCTCTAAGGCGAAAACGGTGAGCCATAATCATTTTCAACCTTTTGTTAAATACATAAAATTCAAATGTAGGAAGGAACATTAAAAATAGAGTAAAAATCATTATAAAATAATTAGATTGATTGAAAACTGTGCGTTTTATGGAGGTTTTTCTATAGCAGAAAATGGTTCTTTGTCACTAAGGTTATTAAAGCCTTTTTGCACTCAAATTTTTTATTATTTATAAATTCTAAATAGTTTTCAAACTTTTGCAAAATTTAAAAAAAAAAAATATCGAAACCTTTTAGAAATAAGTAAAATTCAATTTTTTGTTTTACATATTTTAAATTATTGTTTAGGAAATGTTATTTCATACTGAAAACGGAGTAAAAAAGTGTTGTAAAAGAATTGGATAATTTGAAAACTGTGCCTTTTATGGGAGTGTTAGTATAAAAGAAAATCCTTTTTTTTCATTAAGAATATTAAAGCATTTTTGCACTCGACTTTTCATTATTTTTTATCACTGGTAAATAGTATTTGAACGTTTGAAATATTTAAAGAAAAAAAGTATAGAGCCTTTTATGTATCAAGTGAAATTTAATTATATTTTCACAACAACAAAAATACACTTATTTAACCAAATAACCCGGTAGGATGAGGTGTTATTATATATTGTATTAATTTGTTTTGGCATATGTCTGTACAAATGAGGTGACGGTAGGTACATGCTTCATAGTTTTGATTTTATGTAAAATCTTAAAATAACATTTTGTATTTTCTTAGAAGTGAAGTTTTGCATTTTGCTCTTTATTATCGAGCTAAAATTACGCTAAACGGATTTTACTTATCTCTGCTCTTTATTATCGAGCTAAAATTACGCTAAACGGATTTTACTTATCTCTCAAAGGAATTGAAAAAATTTCACTACATCCTCTCTCGTGTACGCATTTAGAGTCCTAAATACTACCTTTTGAGAGGTTAACTTTCTATTTTCTAATGAAAATATCGAGCCTCTTACTTCACGATACGCAGGACACTCCATCAATAGGTGTTGGAGATTTTCTAGTTCAGGTTGGTTACAAAATTTACAGTATTCTTCTGTATCTAATCTAATTCGCTTGCCATCAAATTGTAATACTCGCAGACCTTGTAGTCATGAGACGACATTGTGCCATTATTTTTAATTTATTCATGGGCAGTTCGAAACTCAAGTACGGAGTCCTGAGAGTTCAACGCATCGCCCCACCCTTCCTGAATTTCATTTACTTCTTGCTGAATTTGCATGAACGAATTATATTTAATCTTTATCGATTTTTCTTACGCCAACATACTGATCCTATTCAAACAAATTTTAAGCAACCTACCATGATCCATCCTACATAATTTCTCCAACCAATTAAAGGATCTCCTTAACGCCTCACTAGATAAGGGAGGATCTCCTATCTCCGTTCTTATTGCATAGTTTGGACAGAACCTTGTCAGGCCTAGAAATCTTTTGTAGAACATTGTCTGGACAGTATCTATCTGATCTAAATGCCTCATTCCCCAGATTTCTATACCGTAGAACAGGGCACATGTGATTAACGTACGAAATAGAGTTTCTTTCATTTTCAAATAATCCGATTTAGTGCTCCATAGCATTTTTAACACTGAATCTGTTGCAACATTGACCGAGAATTTTGCTATTTCTACTGGTTTGGAAGGGAGACCCGAACTCGAGAAAGTCTCGCCCAGATAACAGAAATCCTTCACCACTTTGATCGGATTTTAACCGTAGAGGAAGGTGCAGCTTTCCTCCTTAATCCTTCCCTTGTGTAAAATTACTATCTTAGTTTTTTTTTCATTTGTTTTAAGTCCATTAATTTCACAATAGTTCACTAAGCATTTTATTTTCTTTCACATATCGACTGGAAAATCTGAAAACATAACCAAGTCGTCCGCATAAGAAATAGTCAGAAGGTCGTGCCCCGAGTCAATCGAAATACCCTTGAATCCATTCTCTCTGAAATAGTCCTTAAAGTCATGAAGGAATAAAGCAAAGAAAAGTGGACTCAGGACTTCTCCCTGTAGTACACCCTCCGTAATATCCACTGAGTCTGAAAGGCCCGATGAGGTGTTATTATATTTAAAAAGTATTTCTCCGAATTTTAATTTACTTTCCTGTTGGTCGTAATACTACAGAAAGTAAAGTAAAAGAACTTCGAAAAAAAGTAGAAAAAATTTATTTTTATCTGTTATTATTTCTATCTCTCCAAGATTTTAAATTTGACTTGGAACTACTAAGTATTCATCAGAAATAAATAAAGATCATTAGGGGAAAATCCTAATAATTGAAGGTCATAAAGAATAAAATATGAATGATCTCGAATCATTAAGGATTATAAATCCTTACTGATTCAAGCTTTTTTTTAACAATCCTAGATGTTGAAGGTGATTGGGAATAAAATCCTATTGATTGAAGATCATTTGCAGATAAAATCCCAGTGATTGAATATCATTACGGATGAAATCCTAATGATCCGAATCTAAGGTCCAAATTTGAAATTTAGCTCCCATTTTCAACATAACCTTGAAAAACATACTTTCATGAAAAAAAGTATGTTTTTCTAGGTTAATTTGAAATTCAGCTCCCATTTTCAACATAACCTCAAAAATCATACTCACTCACAACAAAAACGT
>CAKNWT010304626.1:516-16799 GCA_932066315.1 Andricus coriarius | reverse complement strand
AGGCACTAAGCTACTAGGCATGAGGTTCAATTTCTAGTGGAGCTAAGTAGAAAGAACTTTTTTCAAAAATTAAAAATTTTTAATTGATAAATTTCGGTACTTTAATTTCGTGGAGCAAAATAGTCGAGAATCTATTATTCGAGTATCTCAATAATCTGAAACTCTTGGAGTTTAAATTCCGTTTCAACATCAATATAATAATTAACGATAGTTTTATCATTTGAATAAATATCTGCAGCTAAATATAATAATGAAAAAATTCTTACCTGTAATGATGTACTGGTGATGAAAAGTATTGTCTAGAACATTAAAACTTCAGTAGATTGTACAGTTATTTTTTAATTTATTAAAATTCGACTCATACGCTAATTAATAATTACAGCCTAAATTAGAGAATACATAAATTTCCAACAAGAAATTAGTCAATTTAAAGATCTGAATAATCTTTATATTGTTTAAAGTTGTTTTTATATTTTCAGAAAATCTTCAGTAACGACATATTGATACATTTCACTCGGGTAGTTTTTTATAACATTTTATATTGGCCCTCGAAGAGCAAAAAATAAAAAAAGTTCCCCCTAACAGTGTTGTTTTTACACTTTTATAACATTTTTTATCACGAGGGGTAGGTGTGTATGACTTAGGGGTAGTTTTTTGAAGCACGTTTCATATGTCATTGGAGAGCAAAAAAAGAGCAAAAAATGTCCACCAACTGTGATTCATAAAAATTATTGTTTTTTATGCAGTTTATAAGTGTATGTAAGTTCCGCTACATAAATTTACGTGGAAGGGTAGTTTTCGGGGGAAATTATAGAAGGGGTAAATTTTCAAGTATCAAATAATTAAGTTAGAGTTCTGAATCATCTTTACGTAGTTCGAGGTTGTTTTTACACTTTTATAACATTTTTGATCACCAGGGGTAGGTATGTATGTCTTAGGGGTAGTTTTTTGGGACATGTTTCATATGTCATCGGAGAGCAAAAAAAGAGCGAAAAATTCCCGCCAGCCGTGATTTATGAAAATTATTGTTTTTAATGCATTTTATAAGTGTATGCAATTTCCGCTACATAAATTTACGTGGAAGGGTAGTTTTCGGGGAAAATTCTACAAGGGGTAAATTTTTCAATTGTTCAATAACTAAGTTAGAGTTCTGAATCATCTTTACGTAGTTCGAGGTTGTTTTTACACATTTATAACATTTTTTATCACGAGGGGTAGGTATGTATGACTTAGGGGTAGTTTTTTGGATTACGTATTATGCGTTTTCGGAGAGCAAAAAAAAAGCAAAAAAATATACCCTAATTGTTTATTGCATTATAATAATTTTTAGCCAGTTTTCATAGGTGGCGGCGCTGAGTGGATGCCGTGCTAGCGCCGCCACCCTTATCTCGGAAGTTTTAAGAGCAAAAAAATTTTTGTTTGAGCCTAAAATTTGCAAAAAAAAAAGCAAAAAAATATGGCGTTTTCCATTTTTCATTTTGCCGTGTTGGCGGCGCTGACTTGACGGACCTGATGTTTTGTTGCAGCGAATTTTTTGTACATCGGATAGTTTTAGTATATATACGTATGTATATATTTAAATTATATTTTATTCATGAGGTAAATTGCCACAGCAAGTTGAAATTTGTGTAATAATAAAACGGATTAAAAAATCAATTATGTCGATTTCTTTAAATGAAAAAATACAATTTCAGTATTTCAATAGAATCCTTAACAGTTCCCTTAAGCCGGCTCTGCTTGTATTTGATGGGAATATACATATAAAACCGGCGTACTGTGGGGAAATTGTCCGTATTCAAGGGTACGACCAGTATCGTCTTTAAATCCACCTTCAGCGGTTAAACACGGTTTATATGATTTTACGCATGTATGGCAAACTGAAGCAATTTCCCCGGAGTACACCGTTTTAAACATGTATTTTCTTCAAATAAGCGCCTATTAGAGCAATTTGAAATATCCAGAGAACGTTCCGGGGCGAGGCGAAAATCGATTGATTTCCAAAAATCCACCTTTAGCGGTTAAACAAGGTTTATATGATTTTACGCATGTATGGCAAACTCGAGCAATTTCCCCGGAGTACGCCGGTTTTAAACATGTATGTTCATCAAATACACGCCTATTAGAGCAATCTAGAATAGCTAGAAAACGTTCCGGAGTGGGGCTAAAATCGATCGATTTTTAACATTGTCCTTTATTATAATTATTAGTGTACTGCTTGGACTACGAACCGACTATTTTATAGGAAGCTTTATGCTGTGAATAGCTCTAGTATTATCAACAAAAAACATGTTAATTTAAAAAAAATCTTATGTATAATGTATAAATCTTCCGCTTAATTTAGAGTTTAGATTGTAATAGTTGTTAAGTAATAGCAAAGCTTGTTTATAATGTTTTTTATTTGTGTTTGTTGGCTGTGACCAATGTTTGAAACCTTCCACTTGATATGTGTTAATGCAGAGTTAAAAGATGTATTTAAAGAAATAAATCTATTTATTTATATGCGTATATGTGTCAATTTATTTTTTTGATAACAAGAATTTTTTTATTTAAAAAAGTGCTTTCTGCTGTATTTTTAATTTGAACAGGAAATTTACAATTCATAGTCAATTTACCACTGTTCACATTTCTTATATAGATGCTAAAGTTACCATGTTGAATAAAAACACGAATATTTTTGGTTGGAATACCATCACCTACAAATTCATAATGCATTTTAATTTTACAGAATCTGTCTGGAAACTTACATAACCTAAAAGTTGAATTCCATACTAAAAGTAGATATTCGTTATTGCATGTGAAAACGTTACTTTGGGAGTAAGTAATAATCGGACCTACTCTGAATGTGGTAAAATTACCAGAAATTTTTTTTCCAGCGTATAAAAAGACCTGGAAAATGTGTAAAATTTTGAAAAACGAGGATAACCAGATTGTAAAAAAAGGTGAAAATCCTGAAAAATTAATTTTGAATATTTAGTAAGATAGACCATAGTGCCCAGATCTAAATTCTTTGGGTGATACTAAAACCAATCTATACAGATTATTAAATTTTCCAATTAAGAAAAGAAAACAATCCAAAATATTTAAATGCATTTCTAAATAAATTTCTAAAATTCAAAACATTGTTTTTACAAAAATTTTACATAAAAAGAAGACTTCTTAGAAAAAATTGAGTTAAAATATGTAAACTCAATTTAAAAGAAATCTAAAACGTTATTCATAAGCAAACCCTGCAGATTGGATAGAATCATGAGTTTAGTGTCTCTATTTAAATTTTTTTAATTAAGATTAAAAAGAAATCCATTTTATCATGAATGATTTCTGCAAACTAAGCAAAAATTGAAATAATGTTTGCAGAATAAGCAAGAATTGATTCACAATCAAAAAATAAACTTCCATTAATATATGAGGTGATTTTGTACATGGCGCATCGTGAATATTCAGTTTCTGTTTGATTTTTAAAGTTTTACACAATAAAAGTGAAATTTAAGATTTCAAAGTGTTCTTTTTAATAATAAATAATAATAAATAATAAAAAAATGTTAGAAGTTTTAAACTAGTGGTTTCCTAAGTGTGCAGATGAGAAAAACTAAAACATACATTTTGGATTTATCAAAAGAAGTCAAATACAGGGAGTTCACCTATTTTGAAACAAAAAGGGATTATATATTATTAAATTTGTTAAATTGATTGTTTCTTGTGAGGAAAATGGATTTGATTGAAATAGACGGAAATTGGGGTAGTGAGTTAATTTAAAAAGGGACTTCTCAAGATATAACAAAGTATGGGATAGAGTTACTAACTGGTTATAGTGATTTTCTTTGACTAGATAACAGAAAGTTTTCTTCTTTATTAAACAATCTATTCCTCAATAAATATATTTGATAACATTAAACTTAATCAAATTTTGGGATAAAGTTCCCAATAGCTGAATTTTCCGATTTTATTGAAACTTCGTATACTTATGTATTTTGATGCGCTGGTTACAAATATGATATTGAAAATTGGCGCCAAGCGATTTTCATGGTGAAAACCATAAAAATCATGTTTTCGGCGTTTATCTCAGTAAATACGCAGAATATCGAAAAACGATTTAAACAAAAGTTTTGGCTAGTATAAAAATACATCTTTTTTGTGGAATATACTTTTCGGCTGAAACCATAATTTTTTGAGAAAAAGAGGATTGCGTTGTAAAAACAAGAAAAAGACGAAGAAAGTTACGGAAATGCGTTCGGTCACGTTTTTTGCATTTATTTAAACCAATACACACAATATTATCAAATATTGGGAACAAAAGTTGTACATCTAATCGAGTTACACATATTTTGGCTGTAGCATTTTTATCTACAAGTAATAGTTTTCGCGAAAATTAGTAGTACATCGATTATCATGGAAAAAGCCCCTTAAAAATCAAGGTTTTTTGCGTTTAGATTAGTTAATATGCAAATTTTTGCAAAATCTTTAAAACAAAAGTTGTGAACCTTATGGAGATACACATTTTTTGCTTTAAGCATTTTTTCATTCGAGTGATAGTTTTCGAGAAAATTATCGATACATCTGATAAAATTTAACAAATTTTCGTGCAATAAGCGACAGGTGTTTCTCCACCATCCGCGCTCCTAGTATTAACAGGTGTGTGTTTCATGCGTGCATTCATTATTTCTTAAGGTTTCTTCTCTCGAGGTCTAACCAAGATGAATGAAGCATACAATATTTTCAGTCTGAGTATTATTCTTCAAAAAAGAGAAAAAAACACTTCAGTGGTTGAGACAAATTGAACTCATTCCAACTAAACGATTTTGCTCAAAACACAAGAACAAAATGACTCTTTTAGAGTCTGAAATTACTTACGGCCAGTTCTTGTGTTATAAAGCAGGTAAGTATCGTCACACAAATACCGTTGCGGAAAATACGTGGTTTCACAGGTGTCACAATTCCGCAGCGGCATGTATGCTTATTTCTTATTGTTTCGCTGTAGGCTTCAATTTCGAACAAACCATCCGGGAAAGTAGCATTGTCGAAGGTCAGTCGATTTCGCGAGAAACTGTTGCAGACTGCTTCTCTTTTTGTCGGGAGATCTGCATGGTTGCTCTTGACAGTCACTTCGAAGATGAAGGTCGCATTGGAGGTGTCGGAGAAGTAGTTGAAATAGATGAGTGCAAAATCGGCCGTCGAAAAAATGAGAAAGGACGGATAGTTGAAGGATCATGGATCCTCGGAATGATTCACAGAGGTCATCCTTACAACACTATCGATTGGAAATATGTCCCGATAACAAGAGAGATCAGGCTACACTAATCAGATTAATAAAAAAGCATGTATTGTCAACGGCCATACCACGCTGGAAGCACCAGTTCCCGTTAGATCACTGAAGTTAAGCAGTGTTGGGCACGGTTAGTACTTGGATGGGTGACCGTCTGACACTACTGCGTTGCTTTTGGCGGTCGTGGGTGTGGTGAGCCCATTTACTACAAATCCACCTAAAAAACACTACCCGAATCGGGTAGTGTCACGCATATTTCAACGGCCATACCACGCTGGAAGCACCAGTTCCCGTTAGATCACTGAAGTTAAGCAGTGTTGGGCACGGTTAGTACTTGGATGGGTGACCGTCTGACACTACTGCGTTGCTTTTGGCGGTCGTGGGTGTGGTGAGCCCATTTACTACAAATCCACCTAAAAAACACTACCCGAATCGGGTAGTGTCACGCTTACCCCTAGAGGTTCGCCGAAAGGGAAATAGCTTAATGATATACATGTATTAGAAGGGACAGAGATTTACACCGATTGTTGGAAGGGCTATGTCAATCTCGAAGATCATGGATTTGTTCACCAAAGTGTTAATCATTTCGAGGAGTTTGTGAATAGCGATATCGGAGCACACACTCAAAAAATCGAGTCATCTTGGCAGTGGATGCGACGATTCCTCTCACGAGGAGGAGTGCACAAGAGCAATCTTGCAGATCACCGCTGCGAATTTTTGTGGCGGCGACGGCTCAAGAAAATAGATGCTGATCGATTTAAAGAACTAATCACAAATATTAAAGTATGCTACCCTGGCCACTGATTATAATCAGCATTCTTAATTGAAGTAAATGCAAATATATTTCGCAATAATAACATTTTAAAAAATCATAGAAAAACTTAATGAAAAATATTACAAAATATAAAAAAATGTTCTTCTTTTTTTTTTTTTTTTCCTGCGGTGAAGAACGTGAGTAGGTACCAAGCTGAAACCAATGGAGATACAATGCAAAAACAAAGATCTATTGTACAGTAGGTGGATAAACAACATTATACCTGTGATCAATCACAGGGGTGCCTTTCCGCCCCCACGATAGGCTGGAAAGGAGGTCGTGTGTGACCTAAGTTCTTTCTGTGACCTGTCACAGGGGTGCTTTTCCGCCCCCACGATAGGCTGGATAGGAGGTCGTGTGTGACCTAAGTTATTTCTGTGACCTGTCACAGGGGTGCCTTACCGCCCCCACGATAGGCTGGATAGGAGGTCCTGTGTGACCTAAGTTATTTCTGTGACCTGTCACAGGGGTTCCTTCCCGCCCCCACGATAAGCTGGATAGGAGGTCGTGTGTGACCTAAGTTATTTCTGTGACCTGTCACATATAATATTTTTATTATTGACATAATTGATGAAAAATGTCTTATATTTTCGTCATGTAGAAGTTGAAGGCTCCGGAAGCTACGATCATGGTTCCTTAAAGCAACTAATCCCGACCCGACTGGAACGTGTAGGTCATCCACTTCTGCTCCTTCTGTCCTATAGGGTAAGCAAGAGCGGGAAATGTACGCGAGAGAACATCGTTCAACACTGTTCCTTGGAGTCAGGTCTCTGGCCGCGGATGACCTTACGCGGCAGATGGGACAGTTGGAGATAAAGATTTCACCTCTGGATACTTTTTTAGAGCTACCAATCTTTGTAGAATGTTATGAGGAACAGTTTTGACGAACCAGATGAAGTGATCTCAGAAGAACAGCCTTTTTCATCCGTTTTGCGATAGAATGAGCCTGACGCTGGTAAGCCAGAATCTTGTTGAGTTGGCTAAGAAATAAAGCCTTCATACCTCCAAGACAGCCGATTATGAGAACTACATGATGGACTTTGTAGCCTTGGTACAGCCTGCTCCGCTCGAAAAGAAGTGCTTGATATTTCACCCGTTTTTCTTCCTCCCTTGCCGTGATATTACCATCGGCTGGTGCCCAGAATTCAATCACGTAAATGATCTTGGTCTTCAGATCTTGGAGGACAGTATCAGGCTTCGTAGCACTGATACGTTGAGTGGTGGAAAATGAGAAATTCCAGTAGATCTTACACTGATCATTCTCCACAACGGACTCGAGTTCCCCCTGGGCGTATGGCAAGACGGACAATAGATCAACACCATAGAAGTGCCTAAGATGGTAATATAACACTTTTAGAGCCGCATTGTGTCTCTCGACGTTCCCGTAATGTGCATACTTTGAGCATCCACTAAGAACATGCCCAAGTGTTTCTGGCTCTTGCTTACACGCTCGGCAGTTAGTATCGCCTACAGGTATATTCATGATGCGACTGCGGTAAACTAAGGTGTCTATAACGCCGTCTTGGCATGCAACAAGAAATCCCTCAGTCTCCGATCTCAATCCAGCAGACTTGAGAAACATGCTGGACAGACCCATCGAGAGTTCTTCTCTACGTAAGATGCCGTAGAATTTACCATGTAGGGGCTGGCCAACATGTTCTCTTAGTAGAAGGGTATGTTCGGCTTCCTGTACACGACTTTTTAGCACCGAAAATCATGCTAGGACATGTGTAGTATCGCTGGAATTAAATGGGAGGCATAGCTCCTCTGTGGCCCTATCTGTAGCACGGTATAGAAACGCCGTAACATTGACGACTTCATGTTGATGTAAGAGTCGCATAAGAGAATTTGCACCATTTAGAACTGAGCAGGCTGTAGCCAGAACCGTTTTTCGATGAAGACACTCCAAGCTTAGCAAGCCTCTATCCCCTTTATCTTGAGGTAGGTATAGTCGAGGTACGGATGATCTAGGATGATGACTTCGATGGATTGTCATCATCTTGCGTGTGCTTCGGTCAAGTTGCTTCTACTCATCGACGTGTTATTTTACAGCGCCAAATGTGTAGAGCAGTATAGGAACGGCCAGCATATTGGCCGCCTGGATCTTATTCTTCCTAGATAATTCGGGAGCCCAAATATTTCTGAAAATTTAGAGATACCTTTTCACAAGGGCCGTTTTTAACACACGCACATCTTGGGTTTCCGCTTGCGGTATTCCAAGATATGTATATGTTTCTCCATTGCCAAGATGTTGAATGGTATTTCCGCCGATGAGTTGAACATCCCAATCGTCACTCGATTGTGTAGTTTCTAGTCGTCCTTGGTGTAGGTGGACGCAGGCACACTTGTCCAGTCCAAAGCTCATGCCAACCGCATCAGAGTTTCTATTCACCGCCTCTACAAGGATGTTAAGATTCTCTTTCTAGGAATAAAAGAGTTTAAGGTCGCCCATATATGAAAGGTGGTTAACCTTATATTCTCTTCTGTTCAGCGGGCAACATAGGTATCCAGAGCTTTTGCCTCGGAGGACAATAGATAGAGGCAAGAGGGAGATGCAGAAAAGTATCGGACTTGGAAAGTCTCCTTGGAAGATCCCTCTCTTATATGTGATAAAGCTGGTAGTCACTTGTCTTTTGCCAAATGTTATGACAAATCTTGTCCGCCACAAGAGCATAAGCTCTTTTATGCATCTCACTATTTTTGAATGCACCTGTAAGCACTCAAGGAGCTTAATAAGTAGCGCATGGTTCATGCTATCGAATGCCTTACGATAGTCAGCCCAAGCCATGGACAGACTGCGTCGATACCTGATCGAGTCTTGGGTAATACACCGTTTAAGAAAGTAATAAATATACGAGCTGGATGTTGGTGCTTAGAAGTAAACTTCTTCCACAAGATGATGTTGATTTTACCTGGCCCTGGCACTGAAAAGTTCTTAGTTCTAGAGATAACTTTCTTTACTTCTTCAGCAGTGATTAACGGACACTCTTCCTCTGGAGCCTGCAACATTTGTCTTTGGCAAAAGTTACGAAAGAGTGATATATCTGAAGCGTCTTCATTTTGCTGATAAATATCTCCATACACTTTCTCCCAGAAGACTTGAATCTCTTCTCGACTAGGCGGATTCTTAAAGGCACGTGACATTTTGCTAAAAAGACGGGAAGGACGAGAAGAAAAGGTGGAATTTTCTTAATCCATTTTACTCGCCGTTCAAGGCGCTGTTTCGCTGTTGAAAGAGATCTTATTTTTTGCGTCCAGCGCTGCTTGATGGTCAAAAGTTTACACTTGTTTAGCTTGTGATTTGCTTTCCTTAAGTTTCGAGCAAGTGCCCTAACTTTTGTAGTGAATTTTTTTTGCTGTTATGTAGCTAATCACGCACTGAATATTTGATGCGTGCCGTCTCGCCGTTTCATTTTTTTACTGAAGGTGTGAAATACGCTCGCGAGTCTTACTCAGGCGTACTGAAGTATCGTTACTTCTATTTTCGCTAAGTAGAGAGACCGTCTTCTCGTAAACTACACAGTTCAGATTCCAGAGATTAACATCTTCGGGCAGCAAATCGGGGAGAGCATTATTAGCTTCAGATAATTGGTCCATCCTGAGAAAGACTTTTGGGTGGATAAATATCCTACTTCTCATGTTGGCATTATCGGCTATCTGCAAAGGTCGTCTTGCTGGAACGGGTGGTATGTTCGCTGAAGAATGTTGCTCTTCGTCTTGCCGAAAAAGAGCTTCCTATCCGTTTTTGCGCAAAAAGGATACCTGATCTCTGATACTGGTGACGTAACCGCATAATTCGTTGCATTGTGGAGTTGGCCTGATGCAACTTGGCTGACTGCAAGAGCCGGGGCTCTTGGAGGTCCCACCGAGATCATTATTATTTCATTATTATTATTATTATTATACCATTAAGCCATTTTCCTTTCGGGGTAGGCGTGACTCACTCGGTTGGCAAGTAGTGATGTTGGGAAGGTGGTATAGATTTTTTAGATAGATCTAAAATTTCGTGTATCCAAGGTCTTTTGTTTCAGGCGTCACTCGCTCTGCTGACATTCTTTTTATTAACTATTTGTCGCCACACTTTTCTGTCCTGGCATACTTCTCTAGCTTCCTTCACTTCCATGCATTTTTTCATGCAAGCTCTCCTGTTTCTATGGCTTCTTATATCTTTTCGGATCAAGGTCTCATTCACACATTCTATATTTTTTGGAAAACTTATCTTTCTAATTTAAAAATTCATCTGTTTTAGTCGAAATTGCATCTTTCTTGCATTTTTGTTGGAGATTTACATTTTTATTTGAAAATTCATCTCTTTGGTTAAAAGCTGAACTATATTGTTGGAAACTGACCTATTTAATTAAAAATTCATTTGCGCTAGTTGAAAATATAACTGTTTTAATGAAAATTATTTTTTGTGCTAAAAATTCATAACACTTGGATTAAAATTTAACTATTTGATTAAAAATTAACTATCTGGTTAAAAATCCAACTATTTGGTGAAGAATAACCTTTTTTGTTAAAAAAGCATATTTTCGGGCTGAAAATTCAATTGCTATGTAGGTAATTTTTCTCTTTAGCTCAAAAATTCAACAATTTGTTTAACAATTAATGTATTTTGTTACTAATTTATCTTTTTTGTAGAACATAAATTTTCCTGCTGGAAAATTAATATTTTTTGTTGAAAATTGACCTCTTTTTGGTTGAAAGTTGAACTACTTTATTAAAAATTCTGTTTTTATGCTCAAATTAGATTTTTTTAACATTTGTCTTTTTTTAGTTAAATACAACTAGTTGAAAATAATTGTTATATGTTGAAAAGTATTTTTCTAACTGAAAATGTAACGATTCCATTTTTAGTTGAAAATTCATGTATTTGGTAGAAAATTTATCTTTTACGGTAGAAAATTCACGTTTCTTGGTTGAAAATTAACATCTACGTTGATAGTTTAACTTTTCGAGTTGAAAATTCTACTGTATTGTAAAAAATTCTTCTTTTTGACTTTAAAATTGAAGTGTTTTTGTTTATAATTTAATATTTTTTGTTTGGAAATTCCCATCTTTGTAGGCTACAAATTTAACGATTTTGATTTATCTTTTAGAAACCTATGTAATGAAGATTTTTGAATATTTCCAAAAGAAGAAGCTTTTTAAGAATTTTGAAAGGTGTCAAGTGAATGAAAAATTTTTCGTTAGATTCCTAGGAAAATTAAAAATTTGTTTTTAATTTGAAAAATTAATTTTAAGATATTCAAAATTGTCGAAAAAGTATGATTTTAAGACCATTTTAAAAATTGGCCAGAAACTTAAATCAAATTTTAGAAAAAAATTGAATCAGTTTTAAAGATATTTAAAAGATTTGAAAAGATTCAAAAATAATTTAAAAAATGTAATTTTTAAAGATTTTGAACAAAATTTAAAAGTTTTTTAAGAACATTGAAATGATTAAAAAGTTAAAAATTAGGCAATCCCAAAATTTGTTTCACAATTGAAGAATTCTTAAATTACAATCTTCAAACTAATCGTTAAAAATAATTGACTTTGAGATTATTATGCATCACGTTAAAAAGTCGGATTTAAGCAAAAATAAATTGTTCTTGGATCACGATATTCTATAGATGCTGGAGTCCATGTGAAGTGATCACAAGAATTTTCGGGCTTGAATGGGATTTGCGTATATCTCGGTGTAATCATTCCTTCATTAGTAAAGAAATATCACAACAAATATTTTTTTTTAATCCTAAAAAATGGCGAAGATCGTATAACATTTTCAAAGAAGCGATTTTTGTTTTTATATGAAAGTAATAGCGTATTCGGCTATCCTGCACTGGTGCACGCCAGAGCACTCCGATCTGCTCCGAAGCGGGTCGAAGGGAGAAGGAAGAACGTGAGAAGAAGTAAGAAGGAGTACGTCGGAGTGCTCTGGCGTGCACCAGTGCAGGATAACCGAATACGCTATAAGTCTTATTACAAATAATTTGAGACTTGAAAAAGCTGAATCGGTTAATTAGAACCAAAGATATGTTTCCTAAGAAAAGGTACAAAAAATGTCAATGTCCCATATCTTCGCCATTTTTAAAATTTTTCAAAAATATGTATTGTGGTTTTTCTTCACTACTAAAGATCTGATTACACCGAATTACACGCAAAGCCTATTCAAGCACGAAAATTCTTGTGATCACTTGACATGGACAATTTTGGTTAATTTGAACAATTGTATTTCTAAATAAAATTGTTCAAACATGTGAACAAAAGTTGTTTGAAAAAGTAACAAATAATTGAACAATTAAAAATTTATTTAAAGATACATAAAATCTTGTAATTTATCTGTTCATGAGTATCTATGAAAAAGAAAGGTGAAAGGTTATAATTAAGGGCAATATTCCACAAATCCGTGTAGCAACTCTTAATAATTGAAACCTATTCTATTTTATTTATGTTCATGGTGGAAAATCCCAAAAGGTGAAAAGTCTCAAAAGGTGGAAAATCCCAAAGGTTTTTCAAAAGGACACTAAACCAAATCATTTCAGGAAGGTGTAAGAAGCTTAAACTGTTGTGACAGATATTTAAAATCTGGATTACAATGAAAGTAGTTTTAGTACTAAACCAATCAGATTGTTGAAAACTATCCTTAAATAGGCTAGTCCTCTGAGTTTTGTCTCATTCTGTTTTGGTCAGTAATTTGAAACACAATTGAATTTTCTGGTAGTGTCTTCAAAAAAGGATCAACAACTGAATTTAAATTAATCTATACACAGAGGAAAAATCGCATCTGCTGTAGCTCTTCCAGTCGTTCTCGAGGCGACTTCTCAAAGAGGCAAGACAGTTTTAATTGTGAATAATTACAAACTTTATTTTGCAAAAATTTTGTTTTTTGGGGAAGAAAGATGAGGATGTAGTAATCGTAAGTGTCAAGCTGTTTTACATACTTTGAGAAAATCTTCGCGAACTATAAACTGTATCTATAGTAACTTAGAGCACACTCATGCTTCTCTTGATGCTCGACTTCTGCAACGACAAGCACTATCGGCACGTGTGAAAAGAAAAGCCGTTGATAATCCTGACGAAAAACCTGCGAAAGTGATAAATTTGTCTCCAACAAACGAGCATAAAAGTTCACGAATAGATGACATTACGTGTTCGCGCAAAGCAGAAAAGTAATCCCACTTAATCTAAAGATATCAACGACGTACACAAGAAACTAGCGGGGCTTGAAACTATCACAATATTATATAATGAAGAATTTGTTCAAATTAATAATAAAAACTCAAATATGATATATCTTCGCGACAGAAAAAAATTTAGAGTTCTTCTCAAAATCAAAAAAGTTCTATGTCGGCGGGACATTTTACTACTGAACTAAGATTTTTAAACAACTTTTCAGTATATATGGTTACTTTGATGACCATTATGAGCCTCCTTACACAGTACGCTAGTTGCAGGCTTAAACTGCCTAAGTGGGGATAAGCGTAGCTAAGGCCTAAATCAGCAGCATGGGAGGAAGTAGAGAGCAAGCGTCGAGTCTCTCTCCCTCTCATGCGCCAAGGTTACGCCTCAGTTACGCGTATCCCCACTCTGCCTCCACTTCGGCAATACGATGAGCCTTCTTACACCGTACGCTATTCGCAGGATTAAACTGCTTAAGTGGGGGCAGAGGGGGGATAAGCGTCACTGAGACGTAACCTTGGCGCATGAGAGGAAGAGAGACTGGGCGCTTGCTCTCTACTCCCTCCCATGCTCCAGAGTTAAGCATCAGCTACGCTCATCCCTACTTAAGCGGTTTAAGACAGCAACTAGGGTACGGTGTAAGGAGGCTCGATGTAAGGAGGCTCTATATCCCTGTGGCTTTTTGCTTAATTAAAAATAAATGCGAAAGTACATATGAGGAAATGTTCTCAACCCTTTTTAAATTAGGCTGTGGTAAAGGATTTCCTTTAAATCCCGTAGAAATTATTGTAGATTTTGAACTCAGTATCCACAAAGCCATACAACATTTTTTTACCGCTGCTCGAAATTATTGGATGCAGATTCCATCTTTGTCAGCCGTGGTATCGTAAAATCCAAAGCTTGGGTCTAACGGTACACTATAAAAACAAACATTCGAAAATTGGGCAATGGTTACGTGTTTGTTTCGGCCTAATATTTCTCGATCACGCGGAAGCAAAACATTGGTTTGCATTTGATTTACTACCGATCGTTCCACTGGACGAAAGACTCATTAAATTCGCGGAATATTTAACAACAACATATTTAAGTGATGACGCATTGTTTCCACCAAAAATCTGGGCCGAAAAAAACGGGAGAATTAACTGGGACAACGAATGCCTGTGAGTCTTTCCATTCTCACTTTTAGAGATATTTTTATCACCCACATCCACCAATTTCATATTTCGTTCATTCTCTTCTCGCATTGCTGATTATGATTCAGGCAAGATCTCTCGAATCGATTTTGTTAAGTCAGTATGCTCTCATTATCCTGTTCATTAACCTCATCTTGAGCACATATAGTTAAAGTGAAATCTACATATATATGTCTCCTGCCTCGCTATCCTGACCTATATTAGTGAATTTATAGTTTATAGTTCTAAGATGATTAAAGTTTTTATTAATTATTTAATTCAATCAACTTAATTAATTTACTTCAATCTATTCATGAATTTATTAATTTTACTTATGAATTTACTTCATAATTAATAAATTTCGAATAATGAATTAGTTTCTTCTAAAAATGACAGATACTGGGATCTAAAAGAGAGGTTTTTGATCAAGTTTCATTTAAGCATTCCAAGTGCAAAGAATAAGTAATCGAGCGCGAAGAGCGAGGTAACCCATTATCGAGTGCAAAGCGCAAGATACAAATTAGTCACTTTTTCATTTTTTTAATGTAAATTATTATTTGTAAGTAGTATTTTAATAACCACGTTCTTTGAACTTATTTGACAAATAAAAGTATCAAATCATTTTATTATTATATCAGCAATTTATTTTCAAAATTCAAGGGTAAGAAAAATGTAATATATATTCCCAGGTGAATAAGTTATACGGGGTGTTGTTTTTAACTTGATACATTGAACTATCTCAAGAAATACCCAACCTATGAAAAAATATCCGTCATAAAAACTTTTTATTTTCGAGGGGCAAAAGCGATTTTAAACAAATTTACCCCGCCCCATCCCCTCAGGAGGCAGGGAAGGGGGGTAACGTTGTAAGTTTCAAATGAAAACCCCAATTTTTTATCACAGATTCAGATTCTCCTTCATGAAATACATAAGTTTTATTTGAAAAATTTTGTTCGATTCGCGACAAAAAAAACCCACCCTTTATATCTCCTGAGGGGTGGGGTGGGGTAAATTTTGTTCAAAGTCGCTTTTCCCCCTCGAAAATAAAAAGTTTTCATTATCGATATTTTTTTCATAGGATGCGTATGATTTTAGGATATTTCGATTTCTCAAGTTAAAAAGAAACACCCTGTATATGGTTTATATTTATTGGACAAAACACTGATATTTTCCATTTGTTTTATACCAAAAAATTGATAAAACAAATGAAAAATATCATTTTCTTGTCCACTATATATAAACTATATACAACTTTTTCACCTGGGTTTGCATGACGAAACTGATGAAATCTCAAGATCTATCATGTAACATTTTATTTATTTAAGCCAGATGTATACAACAGTATTTTAATTTATATTTTACTCAAGCAAATGTAACTGCATTGTTACATAACAGTCAAAAATGGTATTTTGACAATAAATAAAAAATTACCATTTTTCTACATATTCAATGGACTATTTAAATTGACATAATTATTTTTGAGAACTAGATTCTGAGGTTTGAAAAAACATATTATGAATAAAAATCTGTATTATCATCGGAGATAGTATCGGACCGATCATAAGATAAATCCTTTGACACATACTGTGAAACTGGAAATCTACAATATTGATCAAAGTTATATCCTAGAATACAGAAAATATTTTAACGTCATCTAAAACTAGATGGAGCTATAAATTAAAAATTTTTGAAATTAAATGTATTCGGAAAAAAGATCTACTCCTTTCACTCCACTGGGATTCGAACACCAGGTCAGTTGACAGATTTCTATTAAAAATTGATTTGTATATTACATCTTGCAAAATAAAGAGTGTTTCAGAAAAAGGATTCTTCCTCTGATCTCTCTGTAGCTTAGTGGTTAGAGCACCTGACC
>CAKNWT010304621.1:648-12276 GCA_932066315.1 Andricus coriarius | reverse complement strand
ATTGTTTAAACAATCACTATTGTTACCAGTGATAAACTATCACTTCCCTCTAATTGAAAATTGGACAAGAAATGGAAAATTTGTGAAAAATCCGCGTCTTTCTAGCTCCATTCTATGAGAAAATTGCTAAAAACAATAATAAATTATTTAAATAATTCATGAAACTATCTAATTTTTAATATGAAGTAATATTTTGTGTATCAGAAACAATTTGCATTAAAGAAACCGCAAAAAATTCATAATTAGCGCCAAAAACTCGCAAAACTCATTTTTTCACTTATGGGGTTTCTTTAGGACCCTATGAAACAGACTTATGGGGGTGATATTTGAAAAGTGATATTTTATTCGTGTTCCATGGCTAATTGTGAAGAGAAATGTTGAGTTTCAACTCGATTGAGATAATATTGAGGATTCTGAATAAGATTTACAAAAACGTCTTTTTTTCCTATGGGAAATGCATGTTAAACTTCATGGGGCTTGCGGCACCCCTAAAAATAATTTTTTTTCAAAACAAAAAAAACTGATTCACTTTTGGGCGGATTCGAACAAATTTGGGGGGTGTCCCCATAAGACTTCAAAAAACAATTTGTTGGACCACCCTAACGTGAGGAAGCCTTAAGGCTCTAAAGTTGCGCCTGGCGCCTTACTACCCGGTATACTCAGGCGCACGAACGGTAAGCACTTGTCAGGCGCATTCAACGTGTTTACTAGACGAAACGAGAACGAGAACACCGGAAATTAGAAAATCGAACTTAGAACTCATTGAACACCGGGAATTCCAGGATCCTTGACCCCTGAAATGAAGGTCGTGGAAAAAAGTCATTTTCCACACTAAGTCAATTTGCTAGAATTGTTATGAGTAATTTCAAGAAAGAAATATTCTTTTACGAGAAATAAAATATTATGGAAAATGTACATTTCTTTTAACAATTTATAACAATAAATGTACAGGTTTTTACTCTAAAAAACAAATTCTGGAATTCAAAATCGATAAAACGCACAGTGGGGCAAAAAAAGTTCTTTTAGACAATTTGATCTAGAGTTTACAATCAATTTTGATCCGATTTAAAAATTTAAAAAAAAAGTTAACCAAATTTCAAAGAAATTTTGAGAATCGATTTTTCAATTTTTTTCTTTTAATTCTTTATGTTAGAATAAAATTTAATTTTTCTTTATAACATATCTCATTTTTTGCTGCTACTTGTATTAATTAAATTTAAAAATTGTAATTTTTCAAACAAATAATCAATAAAATGTTAAAAAACAATAAAATTCAGCGGGTCACAGCATCAAAAAAAGTAATTTGGTTTTATATTAACAAATCAATGAGTGAAAGTGATAACAATTATTATTTTTATAAACAAAATCTCAATTTGACTACTTGCTTATCAAATTTATTTAAGCAATTAACAATTGTTATGAGGTATTAAGAAATCGTATGTATTATTCATTGCAGATAAATTTGTTATCAAATTTCTTAGAAAAACTAAGTGCTTAGAGTGTGAAATTGCGTTTGTATCCTAACGTAGCACTTTCACTTATTAAATTGTAAATATAAAAATAATGAAACATTTTTTAATGTTATAACCCTCCTCATATTAAAAAAAAAAGAGTCTTCACTGTTATCATAATATTTTACCTAAATATAACTAGTTGCAAAAAAATTGGATCGTTTATAAAAGAATGGTTAAATCTCAACTTTGTTGTTAAATAAAAATTAATAGAAAAAATATTCAAATCTCGGTTTGCTTTAATTTTTGCGGTTTGTCCGGATAAAAATTTTTGTAAATTCATCTTTATTGGTAGAAAATTAATCTTCTTCACTGAAAATTTAACTGCTTGGTTGAAAGTTGAAACAAAACATTTATTTATATTTTCAATACATTTTAAAATTTGAAACAATATGTAAATTGTAATTTAAATATCTATTGAATTATTACCATTCTTATTAATAATTCAATTTAATAGTGTCCGCCAGGAATGTAAATAAAAATTGAAACATAAGAAAATTTGAAAATTCTGTAAGCAAGACCTTTTTTATTTTCGACCCATCCTACATATGCATTTCTTTTAGATTTTGATATTTTTCGGAGTTGAGCCCATTCAAGGTTTTTATTAATTCCAATTTGAATTTAAATGTATAAAACTTATTTATATTTATTTATAAATAATTTAATGACAGTAAAAATAATTTTCAAATTATAGTAATGATTATTACTTATTTCGATCAGATTCCAAAACTAATTTGAAACAAATTCAATTAGAATTGAAATTGCTCTTCCTGTAATGAATGTTTCCTTTTTGTGAAATGTCTTTTGCCAGAACCAATAACAAGATTTTAGGATTATAGGAACATAAAATTCTGCTTTTAAATGAGTTTGTTCGATTTTCCAGAGTTTTTATTTAGAATTGTTTCATTATGAAATCCTTGATTCCCATATTATATTTAAATATTTTTCTTTAGTAATTTCATTTTTAATTTAATTTTTCATCTGTTATTTCTGATTGTGCGTAAAAACCTCTGATACAAAATTTCAATGTGAATTTATATTTTAAATTCATTGTAAATAGCGAACTATTTTGTTGTTGTTAAACATACATTTTTCAGCTGAAAATTTAACTATTCCATTTTAAGTTGAAAATTCAAAAATTTGGTTGAAAAATGTATTTTGTTGTGAATTCGTATTTTTCGGTAGGAAGTTAAACTAATTTGTTAAAAGTTCATTTTATTGGTTCAAGCTTAAACTATTTTGTTGAAAATTTCTTTTTGTTTTGTTTGTATAATAAATTAACTTTTTTAACTGCAAATTTATCTTCTCCAGTTTTGATTGAAAATTAAATGTTTTTAGAAGAAAATTCGACCATTTTGTTAAAAATTAATTCATATTAGTTTGAAATTCAACTATTCGGTTAAAGATTTATATGTCTTCTTGTAAATTTAACTGTTTTGGTAGAAAATTAATCTTCTGGATTGAAAAATTTAACTGCTTGTTCGAAAGTTGAACTACTTACTTTCTTAAAAATTATTTCTATTAGTTTAAGATCCAACTTTTTGATTTAAAATTGAGCTATTTTGTGAGAAATAAATTTTTTTATAAATTTTTTAACTTCAAATTTATCATTTCTTATTTTGGTTAAAAATTATTTCTTTCAGATTTA
The DNA here is from genome assembly GCA_932066315.1 of Andricus coriarius. Taxonomy (NCBI): domain Eukaryota; kingdom Metazoa; phylum Arthropoda; class Insecta; order Hymenoptera; family Cynipidae; genus Andricus; species Andricus coriarius. Next base: position 9,117 of record CAKNWT010304621.1, on the reverse strand, counting down.
AAATTCAACTTCTTGGTTTGAAGTATTAAAAATGCAACTGATCGGTTAAAAATTAAACTTTTTTGGTTGATCATTTAACTATTTTGCTGAAAATTCGTCTTTTTTCGTCCCATTCAACTGTTTTTTATTTCAAATAAAACTATTTTTTGGTTGAAATATCAACTATTATATTCTTTGTTAAGAATTAATCTTTAACTAGTTTGTCGAAAAAATTCGTCTTTTTATCTTGAAAATTCAACTATTTGGTTTAATATCAACAGTTTTTGATTGAAGTTTAATCTTTTTTGTTTAAGAATTAGACTAACTGGTTTGACCTTTTTTGGTCAAAGCAATTAATTTTGTTAACTCTCATTAATTATTTACGTCACTCTAATTGGAAATTGGACAAAAAGGGGATAATTTAAAAAAAACTGCCATTTTCCAGCATTATTCTAAGAGAATATTATTAACAACAATAATAAATTGTTTACACAATTATTTTTGTTAACATTAATGAAAATTGGACAAGTCGACATTTTTTTAAAACCGCGACTTTTTAACTCTATTCTAAGAGAAAATTGCTATTAACCATGATAAATTGTTTGAATAATTTACTCAAACATCTAGTTGCCAGTATAAAGAAGTATTTTATGTACTAGAAACAATTTAAATTTTAAAAAACCGCAGAAAATCATAATCAGCGTCAAAAACTCACAAAACCCATTTTTTCACTTATGGGGTTTTTTGGGACCCTATAAAACAGACTTATGGGGGTGATATTAAAAAATAATATTTTATTCGTATTCTATAGCTAATTGTGAAGAGAAATGTTGAGTTTCTACGCGATTCAGCTAATATTGACGATTCTGAATAAAATTTACAAAAACGTTTTTTTTCTTATGGGAAATATCATGGGGCTTGAGCGTCTTCTAAATGTAACTTTTAACAAAACAAAAAAATAGGATTATTTCTTTTGTGGATTCGAACGAATTTCCGAATGATATGCGTGCAAATTAAAAAAAAAATTGGACTCCCCTAACCTAAACATTAATTATAGTAAAAAAAATTGTATTCCTCTATTTTTCGGAAAAATATCCTATTCACCTGTTTGGAAACATAGCATTGTTCGTGTTTTAATTTTTTTATTTTAAGCTTTTACCAAAGGAAATAAAAGAAACTTCCAACGATATATTATCTGACTTAAAAAGTTGAAAATAAAACAATAAATGTTCAGGTTATTGTGAAATTTTATGGTCAACTTTTCAGTATATTTTAATTAAATCAACTACAGTAGCTGCAATTTCTTGGTTCTAGCCTAATTTGAAAACTCATTAGGAATTATGTTTTAAAATAGTATTATTATTTAACTTTTATAAACAAATTGTATAAAATGTATCATAAGCATCCCAGTCAGAAAAGTTATACATAGTGGGAAATATTATGTTTAATTGTCATTTGATTTATTCATTTTTTGTATAAAACAAAAACAAACTTCTTTAGGCAAACTATTAAAAAGATAATTTTGTGCAATGTAATTGTTTGAGAAATAAACTAAATTTATTATGTTAGTTAATAAGTTTTCAAATCTGGCCAAATTTCAGCTTCCGGAATTTTCTCAAGTTGAATAAAATATTGCAACAATAAATTAAAGCTACTGCAGTTGATTTGAGAAAAATATTCTGCAAATTTTTGATAAAATCTCACATAAACTTGAACATTTATTCTTTAATTTTAAACTTTTCAAGTCAAATAACATATCGTTGGAATCGTTATAATTAGCAGGTTTTGAATATTATATTTGTAAATTACCAATTGCTAAATTAAAAAAATGTTATAATCCGCATTTGAATTTTTATCAGGTACAAAGGACTCCCGCTGACCAGGCTTGACGGCAGCAATTAGGTTGAGTGAGGGGAAGCCGCCTGGTGGGGGAACCGTACACAGGTATCTGGGGCGGAATGGGCGGGCGATGGTCAATTCCGAACTGGATACCTGAGGGAGGTTCCCCCACTACACGGCTTCCCCTCAATCAACTGAGCTGCTCTCGTCGAACCTAGTCAGCGGGAATCCTTTGTACATAATGAGCACTAAAATGACGAGTATAACATTTTTTTAATTTAGCACTTGGTTATTTACAAAAAAAATATTCGAAATCTACGAATTATAGCGATTCCAAGGATATGTTATTTGACTAAAAAGGTTTGAAATAAAAGAATGTTCAAGTGTATAGGAAATTCTATGGAAAATTTTTGAATATATTTTACTCAAATCCACTGCAGTAGCTTTAATTCATAGGTCCATTATTTTACATAATTTGGAAAAGTTCGGAATCTAAAATTTGGCTAAATTTGAAAACTTATTAAATAACATCATGGACATGGTTTATTTCTTAAACAATCGCATTTCTCAAAATTATCCTTGAAATAATTTTGGATGAAATAAAAAAATCAGTTTCAAAATAACTTGTGGAAGGCAATTCTTGACCGATTTTGGATTTATTTTTTTGAATAAGTTAAGCATTTAGTTTCAAAGAGATTCATGTGGCCCGCTTTTTTAACATTTGTTTGTTTAAACATTTATGGCAATGCAAATAGCGAAAAGTATTCGATTTTTTCTTTTTTATTTTATTTCCGTTTACAATTTTTCCCTATGTTCGACATCGCTGGACTGGGTGCGCAGGGGATGACAAATATATTCAAAAATATATATATATATAATTAGTAATTATAAAATTCATATGAGATACATAATTTTTCAGCATATTTGAAACAATTGAAAATATGTGAAAATTCAACTCTTTGGTTGAATATTTATGTATTTTATTAAAACTTTATCTTTTTCGCTGAAAAATTAATCTTCTTGGTTAAAAATTAACGTTTTTGTTTTAAAACTTCAAGAATTTCCCAAGTTAAGTACAATATTTCACCAATAAATTAAATCTACTCCAGTGGATTTGAGTAAGATATACTGAAAAATCTTCCATAAAATTTATTCTTTAATAACGAAATTTCATAAATAAACATCATTAGGGACATAATTTTAAAAAATAGTAAGAGAAGAAGCGAATATTTCTGCCTTTAAACGTTGACACTAGACATTTGTTTATAGGTTTATAGATTTTAAACATATAGAAAATATTATACAATCGGTCCTTCTTAGGTCCACCAAATATTTTTAACGAAGATCAAATTTCTACTAAAACAGATGAATTTTTAAATAAAAAAGATAAATTTTCAACATCAAAAAATATATGAATTTTCAACCAAAAACGATTTCAGTTTGATTTTTCAATATCAGTGTATGAGTTTTAAGCAATAAGTAAATTTTCTACGAAGATAATTAAATTTTCAGTCCAAAATGGATGACTTTTTAACAAAGTTTTTGAATTTTCAACCAAATTGCATTTTTATCCACGAAAGATGAAATTTCTGCTAAAACAGTTGAATTTTCAAGGTAATATTTAAATTTTAAACAAGATAGTTGAATTTACATCCTACAAGAATGAATTCTCAAAGAAAAGGACGAATTTCAACAAAAGTTTTTATTAAAATGGTCAACTTTTCAAGCGAAAAGATGAATATTTAACGAAACTTATAACAAAATTATAATAGTTGATATTTTAATCCAAAAAGATTTTAATTTTAATAAAAAAACATTTGAATTCAACCAAAAAAGACGAATTTTCAACATAAAAGTTGACTTATTAACCAAAACGGATACTTTCTAACAAAATTGTTTCATTTTCAACTAGCTAGATTACTTTTAAACCAAATAGTTTAGTTTTCAAACAAAAAAAAAATGAATTTTTAACCGCAGTCTAGCGATGCTGAACATAAGAAAAACTTGTCCACGGAAATAAAATAAAAAAGAAAAAATCCACAATTTATCGCTATTTGCATTGTCATAAGTGTTTAAACAGACCAATATTAAAAAATCTGGCCTCATGAGTCTCTTCGAAACTAAATGCTTAATTTTTTCAAACCAATAAATCCAAAATCGGTCAAGAATTGCATTCCACAAGTTATTTTGAAACTGGCTTTTTTATTTTATCCATACTTATTTCAAGGATAATTTTGAGAAATACGATTGTTTGAGAAATAAACCATATTCATGATGTTATTTAATAAGTTTTCAAATTTGGCCAAATTTTAGATTCGGAACTTTCCCAAATTATGTAAAAAAATGTGCCTATGAATTAAAGCTACTGCAGTGGATTTGAGTAAAATATACTCAAAAATTGTCCATAACATGTTCTATACACCTGAACATTCTTTTACTTTAAACTTTTTTAATCAAATAACATATCTTTAGAATCGCTATAATTCGTAGATTTCGAATATTTTATTTGTAAATTACCAAGTGCTAAATTTAAACAAAGCTATACTCGGCATTTTAGTGCTCATTATGTGCATAGGACTCTCGCTAACTAGGTTCGACGACAGCAGTTGAGTTGAGTGAGGGGAAGCTGCGTAGTGGGGGTACACAGGCATCTAGGACGAAATGGACCATCGCCCAAGATTTTGTCATGATCTGTGACGAATACGAGGAGGGATGGAAAAAGTTTTAAAAATAGGCTGACGTAGTTCTTGAAGGGCCCCCATTGTCATAATTTGTTAGAGAATGTACGAACTAAATTAAGATAATTAAGTCATTCGTTAGGAATGCTTTAAACTTTTAAAGTGGCTTTTTCAAAGGCGTTGGTAAAGAGAGTCTTTGAGAAAGAAAAAGAAAAAGACACGAGCAAAATCGAAAACTAAACGTCAAGTATAACACACCGACCTGCGTGTCTATTTCACATTAAGGGGGTTGAAACTGAAGGGAATAAGAATCGATTTCAAACCAGAAGTCAGATGCCACGAAGTGAGAAAGATGAAAATAAAAATCGAATCTTAAAGATTAATTTTATTTTCTTCTTTAAATTACATAATACTATTTTTTTTAATTCAGGAAAAAACTTACCACCTCTGGCACTCATATAACGGATAAAAACTCTGAAACCCTGAATCATTAAATTATTAGTCAATGAAAAAATATTTCAGTTTAAACTAATAATTTAAACTTTTAACTATTTAAAAAAAGTGTTAAGAAGTGACAAAAAGGGTGTTTGATTTTGTTAGGGATTAAACAGTTTAGAAAAGTTGAGGGATTAAATTTCAAGTTATACTGTGTTGTGAGCATCAATGCTGAAAGTTAAACAAGTCTAAATTACAATTCTTGTGTTTCTACTTCAAATGTAAGGAGTTACCGACCCGAAAGTTAACCATCACGAAAGCGAACGAAAGCGTTTGAGAAAATTTAATTTGATGAGAAGATTAAATTTTTTTCTTGAGATTATTTAAAACAAGATTAAAGATTTGACCCTTTTTTTGTACATTTCAAATATCTGAAATATTTTGTTCTGAAAATTGTGTCATATAATGAGAACGTAAGATTTTGTATGCATAATATTATTTATTTTATAATATTTATTTTGATTTTTAACAATAATAATAATTATTATATTTAGGTAAATGTTATTGATTTTCGTTTCTATTCTCTCAACAATTACTCTCAATTTTATACTTCCGCTCTAGCTAGTATTTTTTTCATACTCTGTAGGTTGATTCCAGTCCAGAATAAATGGATTTACAATTGCAAAGTTATGAAAATAGGAGTGTATTGGTATTTTTAACTTATGTGAAAAATTTGTTTAAACTTTTGTGAAATAATTGAAGTCTTTGTGAAATACTTCAAGTCTATCAAAAATCTTTGGAAAATCATTTAAATCTTTGTGCAATCTTTGAAATCTATCTGAAATCTTTAAAATCTTTCAGAAATCATTGTAATCTTTATGAAATTTTTGTGATATCTTTGAGAATCTTTGCGAAATATTTCTGAAATATTTGTGAAATTATTAACATATTTGTGAAATTTTTGTTCAATCTTTGAAATATATATCTGAAATATTTGAGAAACAATTGAAGTTTTTGTGAAGATTTTGAAATATTTGGGAAATCGTTGAAATCTTTGGAAATCTTTGCGAAATATTTGAAATATTTTTGAAATATTTCGTAATATTTGAGAAATCATTGAAACCTTAGTGAAATCTTTTAAATCTATCCGAAATATTTGAAATCTTTGCGGTATATTTGAAATCTTTGCGGAATATTTGAAATCGTTGTGAAATATTTAAAATAGTTGGGAAATCATTTAAAAGTTTGTAAAATATTTTTAATCTATCCGAAATCTTTGCCAAATCTTTGAAATCTTCATCAAATCTTTGAAAAATCATTGAAATCTTTGTGCAATTTTTAAAATCTTTCTGGAAAAATTGAAGTCTTTGTGAAATCTTTCAAATCTATTCAAAATCTTTGCGAAATCTTTTAAATTTGTGGGAAATCATTGAAATCTTTTTGAAATGTTCTGAAATATTTAAAATATTTTGAAAATATTTGTGAGTTCTTTGGACAATCGTTGAAGTATTTGTCAAATCTTTTACGTCCATTCGAAATCTTTGTGAAATCTTTAAATTCTTTGAGAAATCACTGAAATCTTTAAAATCTTTGAGAAATCACTGAAATCTTTGTGAAGTATCTTAAAAATATTTGTGAATTAATTGAAACCTTTTTGAAATCTTTGTGAAGTCATTAAAATCTTTGTTCAATCTTTAAAATCTATCTGAAGTGTTTGTGAAAAAATTGAAGTCTTTCTGAAATCTTTCAAATCCATCCAAAGATTTGCGAAATATTCGAAATCTTTGGGAATTTTTGGCAATCTTTGCCAAATATTTCAATTATTTAAAAAATATTTGTAATATTTGCAAAATCATTAAAATCTTGGTGAAATCTTTTAAATCTATCCGAAATCTTTGAAACCTTTGCGAAATATTTCAAATCTTTGTGAAATCTTTTAAATATTGCGGAAATCATGAAAACCTTTGCGAAATATTTTGAACCTATCCGAAATCTTTGCCAAATCTTTGAAATCTTCGTCAAATATTTAAAAAATCATTGAAATCTTTCTGTAATTCTTTCAATCTTTGTGAAAAAATGTGAGTCTTTGTGAAATCTTTCGAATCTATCGAAAATCCTTGTAAAATATTTGTGAATTAATTGAAATCTTTGTGAAATTTTTAGGAAACCAATTAAATATTCGTGTACTCTTTGAAATCCATCTGAAGTCTTTGTGAAATGATTGAAGTCTTTGTGAAATCTTTCAAATCCATCCAAAGATTTGCAAAATATTCGAAATCTTTGGGAATTCATTGAAATTTTTGGAAATCTTTGCCAAAGATTTCAAATATTTGTTATATTTGTGAAATCATTAAAATCTTTGTGAAATCGGTTAAATCTATCCGAAATCTTTAAAATCTTTGCGGAATATTTTTAAATCTTTGTGAAATATTTCGGAAATCATTAAAACCTTTGCGAAATATTTTGAATCTATCCGAAATCTTTGCCAAATCTTTGAAATCTTCGTCAAATATTTAAAAAATCATTGAAATCTTTCTGTAATTCTTTTAATCTTTGTGAAAAATGTGAGTCTTTGTGAAATCTTTGGAATCTATCCAAAATCTTTGCGAAATATTTGTGAAATATTTTTAAAATATTTGTGAATTAATTGAAATCTTCTTGAAATTTTTAGGAAACCAATTAAATATTTGTGTACTCTTTGAAATCCATCTGAAGTCTTTGTGAAATGATTGAAGTCCTTGTGAAATCTTTTAAATCTATCAGGAATCTTTTAAATCTTTGGGAAATCTTTGCAAAATATTTGAAATATTTGTGAAATTATTGAAATCTTTGCGAAATCATTTATGTCTTTGTGAAATCTTTTAAATCTATCCAAAATCTTTGCGAAATATTTGAAATCTTTGTAAAATTTTTGAAATCTTTGAGAATTCTTTGAAATTTTAGAAAATCTCTACGGAATATTTAAAATATTTTCAAAATATTTGGTAATATTTGTGAAATTAATGAAATCTTTGTGAGATGTTTCGGAAATTATTGAAGTCTTTGTGAAATCTTTTATATACATCCAAAATGTTAACGAAATATTTTTAATCTTTGTGCAATCTTTGAAATCTATCTGAAACCTTTGTGAAACAATTGACGTCTTTGTGAAATCTTGGGAATCCTAAAAAAAATTTTTGAAATTTTTGTGAAATCCTTTTAAAATATTTTTGAAGCTTTTGGAAATCTTTGCAAAATATTAAAAATATTTTGTAAAGATTTGGTAATATTTGTGAAATTATTTAAATCTTTGTGAAATTTTTGAGAAATCATTTAAGTCTTTGTGAAATCTTTGTTCAATCTTTAAAATCTATCTGAAATCTTTGTGAAAATATTGAAGTCTTTGTGAAATCTTTTAAATCCATCCAAAATCTTTGTGAAATTTTTGGGAAATCATTTAAATTTTTGGAAATCTTTACGCAATATTACAAATATTTGTAAAGTCATTGAAGTCTTTGTGAAATATTTTTAATCTATCCACAATCTTTACGAAATAATT
>CAKNWT010304610.1:0-16834 GCA_932066315.1 Andricus coriarius | reverse complement strand
TTTCACCAACATCTAACAATTGTAATGCTAGGTTCTGAACCTTAGCCACGTGTTGCACGACAGAGTCTCCGGTAGACATCTTGTACTCGTGAAACTTTTGCGTGAGTAATAGTCTATTAGACGCCGACTTCTGCTCGTGGACTCTACAGAGTTTATCCCACATCTCTTTCGACGTTGAACAGGTTAACAAGCACTCAAGTTGAGAGTATTCTATCGCCGAAGATATTAGGAACTTCGCTTTCGCGTCTTCTTTTATCCACGTTTTCGCTGCGGCTGCATTAGCATCACCCTCTGGCTTCACCCTGGTGCCGTCTACGATATCATCTATACCACTTGCAGCGAACACCGATTTCAACTGAAACTTCCAGCCTTGGAAGTTTGATACATCAAATTTTACAACGTGTTTCGTCGAAATTTCACCAGCCATGATCACTTCTTTCACTTTCAGGACTGCGACTCACGCAAACTTTTCCACTCGAAAAATGGCGAAACACACGGACCGCGTGGCTTGCTACGACTTTTCTTTCTTTTCTTTTTTTTCAAGTTCTCCTTCTACACAATTATCGTTCTGGGCCCATAACCTGTTGAACCATGCTAGAGTAATTGTGTGAATTAAAACAGGAGATATGAGACTTGTAAAAAAAAAGAAGATCACATTTGGACTCTATAGATTTATTCAAATGAAAAACATGCTTCTGCTATGGGTAACAGAGTTCAACTGCCTGAGTCTTTGTCTTACAGGCGTACTGTGCGCATGACAGTGGTCACTCAGGAACGTATATATTACAGATGTAACCCAAGTACAAGTACTTGGTGTATTTTTATGACAAAGTGCGATAAACTACTTCAACACGAACGTCTTGCTATTTAATTACATTCGTAGATTAGACAAGCACATCTTTGATATCGAAGTGGTTATTGACACGTGTCGTCTCTGTGGAAATCCAAATAAGACAATCGAGCTCATCATTGAGGGCTGTACGTTACTTGTTTAGCGGAAATACACTCAGAGACAACGATCGTGCTGGGATTATCCACTAACAAATTCCCTTGAATCTTGGCTTCCTAGAGGAGCGCAAGACCTACAAATAATTTCTTAGTAAACAGATTTAGAGAATGAACATCATCTTCTCACCTGGGACAGGGCTAACTTGACAGAGCATCTAGTTAGACATAAATCGACCGGATGTCCTCTGGTGGAAGAAACGTGATCAACACGTTAGGATTATTAACCGAAGCGTGCTCTGAAATAACAAAATTCAGCTACGATGCACTGATTCAGAAATACGCGGAGTTAAAGCAGTAGAACTTGACCGTGTAGACGGTGAGGAAAGTCTCAACCAACCCGATCATGATCTATTCCATAGCGAACATTCATATGAGGTGCGCATATCACTTGGAAGACCTGGGAGCTAGAAACTTTTAACATCTTATACGGAAGGCGATATGGCTGAACACCTGACGCATCGCATCGTCCTGAATTATTTGGGCGTTATCCGTGATAGCGGCTAATCTTCTTATATAAGAAAGGCCATCTTGCGTACACGGACACACACGAGTGTTTCGCCGGCCCGTCATTGAAATTTCATCGTACCACGGTTCTGGATTAACTGAAAAACTGGCAAAAAATGTTCATTATTTTTATTAGTATAAAATTTCAACAAGGATACTATATTTTCTGACGAGGTTTCATTGAAATTTTATAATTAATTAATGTTTGAGTGCAAAAAATTAATTTTTAACCTGACAAAAAAATTTCGCCTCTTCCATTGCTCATACTTTTTACCTGAATGAAAGATTTCTGTGGCCGTTTATATATTGAAATTAAAGCTGGAAGTTTAATGAACAATCTTTATTGATACAAAGCGTTCTTCCTTTATTATTTATGAATATTTGAGGACTTTTTATTAGGCATCACATTTTCCAACAGTAGATAACCAACAGTAGATAATCCCTAAATTGCGAAAACATTCGCTGTCAAAATTGGCAGCTCTGACTGTCTCGCAGTTCTTTTAATTTAAAGGTTGTGTTTGTTTGTTTTGATTTGTGAAATTTTTTAATTTAAGTTATTGTAAATAATAAACCAAGAAAATAGCGTAAATTTTTAGTTGATAAAAATAACATACATTTTAGTTGTGTTAAGGAGTCAAATGGAATAAATATCATTTTTACAACACTATCATGAAAATGGCGTGTTTTCGTACTTATGATCTGTGTGTAATGTGGCGCATTTCGAGCGATGCGAATAAAAAACGTACGAAATGAGGAATGCTTACGAAAAGGCCTCTTTTCGTAAGCATTCTACATTTTCACAATAAGTGAAAGGAAGATAGTTAGATAAAGACGGAAATAGGTCGATGTTTTCAGCGACAACTGAAGCGCCCTCGTCTTGCGACTTACTGTGCAGAAATATATACGCTATAAAAACTAATCAGTACTTAAAATATTAAATTTTGTCTTTTCAAATTGATGACATTTCTTTATGAGTAAACTATAAACTTTTATTTGTAATTTGTATTAAAAAAGTAATTTTTCATTCATACAATTTAAATTTTTCCGCAACTTTGACTTGAGCAACTATAGCGCACCTAGCGGCGGAGAGGCTACTGGATTTTATAACCTTATTTCTGAATGCTGTCACGCGTTTGTTCGGTTTTTCTTCAAAAGTTAAATCAATGTGATTGGTTTTTTTCAGTAGGGGGGTTTTGCCCCCCAAACCCCCCAGCGGTCGACTTTGATCAGGTAGGGTTTTTTTCACGCTTTTCATGATCTTGTTGTAAAAAGTATCGTGCATGTCTCGTGGTAGGCCCTTTTCTTGACTCGTGCAGTGTTTTTAGACTCGTCTTCGGTTCGGGCATCTTCGGTGCCCTCACCTACGGCTCGTCCTAAAAACATTGCACTTGTCACGAAAGGGCCATCGCCTATCACTTGTAATGCAATAGACTATTTTAGGATTAAGGTATGTAAAAATTCTGAAATTTTCTGTCATCCCAAGTCAAGTTAACTAATCGTACCAGTCTGACAGGATGTCAGAGATATACAAATTTTCAAAAATGTAAGCTTTTGTGATTTTTGTAAAATAATCATAGTTTCAACAATTATTAACCCAATAAACGAATTTTAATTGCAAGTATACTAATGATAAATTTTAATTATCGAGAATTTAGTATTCTGCCATGCCCAGGAGCAATGCTAGAAACGATTATCTATTGATGGATAGAGGTGTCAAAATCGTACCCTTGACCAGGTCTAATAAATATGTGTAATACAGCTAATTTACCAAGTTCGTGATATTTTTTTCTATAAGAATTTTCATATGAATATGTAAGCATTATTTCAAAAAGACAATACAATACACTTTACAATACATTTTACATTCTATCGCAAAGCTGTTTGAAATTTAAGTTCATATAATAAAATAAAATTTTTAATATTTCGAAATTGGGAATTAATTATTCTGAATTTTTGCGAAAATAAAGGTCACTAACATTCCTCTCCGGACGAATTCTTATGAAAACAACACCCCACACATATTGTGAGAGTTGCTTGAAAAACTGTCATTGTTTAAAGTTTTAAAAAAACAATGTTTTCAAACAATGAGTTAAGAAAATAAAGAAAAACAATGTCAATAATTTTTTCTGCATCTAAGGTTCATGTGCAAATAATATCTCTGATAATACTCAAAAAATGTAAAAGGAACTTTTTGTAACTCTCTTCAATGGGAACAACTTTTCTAACTATCGCAAAGAAAGATAACTATATATTTCTTTTTAATCTTACATAATTTTTCTTTTTAGGTGATGGTGTGAATGACTCGCCTGCCCTGAAAAAAGCGGACATTGGTGTTGCCATGGGTATCGCTGGCTCGGACGTCTCCAAGCAAGCGGCCGATATGATCTTACTGGACGACAACTTCGCTTCAATCGTCACTGGAGTCGAAGAGGGCCGACTGATCTTTGACAATCTGAAAAAGTCCATCGCCTATACGCTGACTTCGAACATCCCTGAGATCTCGCCGTTCCTGGCTTTCATCCTATGTGACATTCCTTTGCCACTCGGTACTGTTACGATTCTTTGCATCGATTTGGGAACAGACATGGTGAGTAGCAATCGAATTCACTGAAATTGGTTCACAATATCCAAAAAATTTCTTCATCAATTTTCAAAACTGACAGTCTTCCAGAAGAAAAATAATCAAAACAGGAATTTAAAATTTTATTGGCAGCTTCTGTAAACTATTCCTCTTTTTGCATCTACTTTCTTCAAATCAAAGAGTAATTTTTGAAACAAATAAGATTCTTAAATTTATCCCTTGAAATGTGGATCGATGATTATCAGATACCGGCCATCTCCTTGGCATACGAGCACGCAGAGACAGATATAATGAAGAGGAAGCCACGAGATCCATGGCACGATAACCTCGTTAATGAAAGGTTCATCGACTTTTATACTTATCTGAATTTATAGCTGCCAGTGATCCCCCTGTGTTCAAATCAAGTGGCGCCCCTTGCTTTTGACTTCCTAGCTGATTGCCAGAAGAAGCTCCCGTACTAACCGTATCGCTATGAACTAGATGCACATACCGGCCGCTAATTTTTTTACTGTCGATTATTATTCTATTCTCAGTTTCAACATTTTAGGTTGCGGACATTAAGGAGAATGAGTTACCAGATACAAATTTATTTTAAGTAATATAATTGTTTTCAGCAACCGCATATTAATTCAGATCATCTGTTATTTGACTCCCCCTTGTCATTTTCCCATCCCCATCAAATACATACTCCATTTTTTATTCATTCGCTTAAATTATACCAATAAAAATAAGCAGCCTCGTTGCGTGAATTCCGCTAAGTTATCTGACGGAGGATTGCTCTCCGTATTATGTGCAAAGTCAACTACTATTAGATTAAAAATTTATTATACCGAGATATCCGATTTTTGAAAAATATGGTCGAAAACCGGTTCAGACGAAGATCAGGGTTTTAAATTTACTCCACTTTAAGCATAGGAAATATTGATACATTTTTAATACGTTCGTAGTCTTATTAATTTAAAAATAATTAATTCGGGAATCCCGCAGCGAGGTCCATCAGAAAACTATTTGATTTATATGTTTAAACATTCTCATTGAGCTTCTTGGTGAATATGACATCAGGTACCCGCTATCTCACTAGCCTACGAGGAAGCAGAGAGCGATATTATGAAGCGACAACCACGAAACCCCTTCAATGACAAGCTAGTTAACGAAAGGTAAAACACATCAACAACATATCATAAAACCCTACAATTTAATAAGGTTTCAAATCAAAAGAGGATGGTTCATTTCCAATAATCAATAGGCATTCCGTATCGCCCATTTTTACCAAAAATCATATCAGCTATTCTCTTTTGATCGACCTTACACTTCGTCATCTATTGATTACACTCGTAATCAAGTTTACACTTGTAAGACTGAAGGTAGCAGTCATTTTGATAATACTGCCAAGGTTCATTTATTAGGTAGTCCATCCTACGGAGGATAAATTTCCAGCATATATGTATAACTTAAATTGTACTCTTCATGTGCATCATAATTTTTTAAATAATTTATTTACAACAATTTCGAGCTAGAAAAAGTGATTGCTAGCTTTAGTCTTACTTCAATTTTAATGAAATATTCTTTGACTCTCTTTTTCCCAAATTACTCTTTTACATATGCCTCTAATCGCAAATTCTAGCTACGTGCAAGCGAAATCACATGTCTCGTTGGACAGAGTATACAATTGATACTTTCGTATTGGCTGTTTAATTTATTATAATATTCCCTTCAAAATCGCATGGGAAAAAGTGACACACTTACACTTAGATTTAGCCATAAATTAAAATAATGGAGTTTCGCACGATAACCATGGTACCAATTATTATAAAATACGCCTTTAACCTTTTTTTTAAATTGATATATCTTGATTTTATAAAATCACTGTTTCTCGTTATCAATTCTTGAAGAAATAACAAACCTAGATTTTAATTTAACGAGAAAGAGCGAATATCTTAGTTTCCATTCTATCTATTTTTGAACATCACTTTCAAACTTTTCCACACGTATGGAAACGAATAAACCATCGATTAGCTTCATGTCATTAAAGCCAAGGTAAGCCAAATCTAATAATAATACATTTTTCTGGAGCTCAGCTTTCCTAAAGTTCTCTTCGCTACATCTTATGTCAGGTAATAACTACCTGTGACGTCTGTACCACTAAAATCAGTCACGTGAGATAGCTTAACAGATAAGTCTGTAAAAGAAAATGCACAATCTCTTTGCATCACGAAAATCATCTGAAGAGTCTTCCATAAAGCTACTATTTCAGAATTCTATGAACTTTAAGAAAGACTGTATGCATCGCACGATTATTTTTGCATCATCCATTCGAACATCATTTATTCGCATTATGTCCTCAATTGAATATCATATTCATTGCCTTACTCTTCTATTTTCTTTTTTTTCATTTCTAGAACGGCTTTTTAATGTCAATGGCAATACTCTTTTTCGAAACTGTAATTTTTCTAATTGCATAATTGTATATTTGCTTCAAACTTAAAACTCCTTCAATTTTAACACACTTTCAATTTCTATTTGCATTTGAAAGAGTTATTGTACATAAGTATACAAGTTTCTGCATAAATATAACATTAAAATGAAAATATTTTCAACATGAATTAAAACCTTTGCTTACACTGGTTAACAAAATGAGACTCACGTGTCCATGAAATGTGACGTAGTGTTTCTTTACAGGTTTTTGGTACTGAATTCAAATCCAGTCTCTATTTTTTGCCTACCGTTCTTTAAGCGGGGATCCAATCTAAACTTTCGTTGCATTTCATTAAAAAAAAAAGATAAGGTAACGGCACCAATTAACGAGGATCAACCCATTGTCGAGGTTCGCCAGTAGTAATCTATTCATTTGGAGTGGTTCCATGGGTGAAGGACGAGCTCATATCCCTCGATATCGGATCACGAAAGGTTATTCACATAAACAAATCCATGCACCTTCAGTCGTCTGTTCCACGACTCTACATCTTACGCCGTTGCATCTTACGCCGCAAAGAAGCGTTTCTCTACAAAGCAACGGTGGAGGTTGCTGAAACACTTGGCCTCAACTTCAATATCAGGGGTGAGCAAAATGCATCAAACATTATCCATCTCGAGTACTCACTTCTAAAGGCCCGTTTCACGGAGGGTTTCAGTTTGGCGCGTCAAGGCGGTATATTTTCCACTTTAGCGTACCGTCGCCACATTTCGAGCCAATACACTCCTGATGATAGCTGCAGAGTGTGTCATGCATTCCGCGAGCACCCAGGACACATATTGTCTAGTTGTCTAACTCATGCGGGAATGACGTACATCTGAAGACACACTGCGGCACGAAGTGTGCTTTATACCATCTCTGTCACCGTCACGGAATTAGCCCTGATACCGCTCCGCCAAAAGCTCCTAGGGGAATAAAATCCATTGTCGAAAATAAAAAGTGCCGAATATACTGGAACTTCATATGCTTGGCAATTGTTTCTGTCGCGCACTCGAGGCCTGACATAGTTTTTCTTGACTTCGAGAACCGAACCATGTTCCTTATCGAATTTTCGGCACCAGCCGACAAGAACATAACAGCCAAGGAGAATGAAAAGAAGAAGAGGTATACAGACTTTATAAGGGAGTTGCGACGGTTATACCCTGAATATTCTGTTAAGCTAGTCTTCCTGATCAACGGTTCTCTTGGAATTGGCAAGCTTTCACTAGTTAGTAGCCTGAAAAGCATCCCTGCATGATAACAAAATGATAAGACACTTGCGGGGAAAATTCAGAAGGAGGTCGTCCTTGAGTCGCTCTGTGTACTGAGGTTGTGCGAGAGCGGATCGTCGTATTGAGACCATCGTAGACTGTAACCACCTATCTTGCGATCGTGAGACAACTGAAAAGTTAACGCGATTTCGCCGGGAGCGGGTGCAGTTTTGTAGAATGCCAAACGCTCCCGATGAAGCAAGTTTCTTTGATGTTTACGAGCTTGCTCTCTCTTTATGAGAGAAGTTGTAGGCTCCGGAAGCTATGATCATGGTTCCTTAAAGCAATCAATCCCGACGCAACTGCAACGTTTACGTCATCCACTTCTGTTCCTTCTGTCCTAGAAGGTAAGCAAGAGCGGGAAATTTACGCGATAGAACATCATTCAACACTGTTCCTTGGAGTCAGGTCTCTAGCCGCAGATGACCCTACGCGGCAGACGGGACAGTTGCAGATGAATGTTTCACCTCTGGATACTTTTTTAGAGCTACCAATCTTTGTAGAATGTTATGAGGAACAGTGTTGACGGACCAGATGAAGTGATCCCAGAAGAACAGCCTTTTGCATCCGGTTTGCGATGGAATGAGCCTGATGCTGGCAAGCCGGAATCATGTTGAGTTGGCTAAGAAATAAAGCTTTCATACCTCCAAGACAACCGATTATGAGAACTACAAGATGGACTTTGTAGCTTGCTCAGCTCGAAAAGAAGTGCTTGATATTTCGCCCTTTTTTCTGCCTCCTTTTCCGCGATATTACCATCGGCTGGTGCCGAAAATTCAATCACGTATATGATCTTGGTCTTCAGATCTTGGAGGAAAATATCAGGCTTCGTAGCACTGATACGTTGAGTGGTGGAGAATGAGAAATTCCAATAGATCTTACACTGTTCATTCTCCACAACGGACTCGAGTTCCGCCTGGGCGTATGGCAAGACGGGCAATAGATCAACACCATAAAAGTGCCTAAGATGGTAATATAACACTTTTAGAGCCGCATTGTGTCTCTCGATGTACCCTTAACGTGCATACTTAAAACATCCATTGAGAACATGTCCAAGTGTTTCTGGCTCTTGCTTGCACGCTCGGCAGTTAGTATCGCCTACAGGTATATTCATTATGCGCTCGCGGTAAACTACGGTGTCTATAACGCCGTCTTGACAGGCAAAAAAAAATCCCTCAGTCCCGATCTCAATCCTGCATACTTGAGAAGCATGTTGGACAGACCCATCGAGAGCTCTTCTCTACGTAAGATGCCGTAAAATTTACCATGAAGGGACTTGTCAACATGTTCTCCTAGTAAAAGCGTATGTTCTGCTTCCTGTACACGACTTTTGAGCACCGAAGGTGTT
The DNA here is from genome assembly GCA_932066315.1 of Andricus coriarius. Taxonomy (NCBI): domain Eukaryota; kingdom Metazoa; phylum Arthropoda; class Insecta; order Hymenoptera; family Cynipidae; genus Andricus; species Andricus coriarius. The sequence goes on along the minus strand of CAKNWT010304610.1, from coordinate 7,670 downwards.
AGTGATGCTAGGCCATGTGTAGTATCGCTTGAATTAAATGGGAGGCCAAGCTCCTCTGAGGCCCTATTTGCGGCACGGTATAGAAACGCCACAACATTGACGACTTCAAGTTGATGCACGAGTCGCATAAGAGAATCTGCACTATTTAGAACTGACCAGCCTGTAGCCAGAACCGTTTTTCGATGAAGACACTCCAAGCTTAGCAAGTCTCTACCCCCCTTATCTCGAGGATGGTATATTCGAGGTACTGAAGATCTAGGACGATGACTTCGATGAATTGTCATCATCTTGCGTGTGCTTCGATCAAGTTGCTTCAACTCATCGGCGTTCTATTTTACTGCGCAAAATGTGCAGAGCAGTATAGGAACGGCCAGCATATTGGTCGCCTGCATCTTATTCTTTCGAGACAATTCGGATGCCCAAATTTTTCTGAGAATTTGGCGATACCTATTTACAAGGGCCGTTTTTAACACACGCACTTCTTGGGTTTCCGCTCGCGGCATTCCAAGATATGTATATGGTCTCATTACTCGCGAGTTACAGCATTAATCGTCTGTAAACAATTGTCATCGAATTTAAATTTGGCATGAAAAAAACACCACGGAAACGACGCGTCCTATTTCATGAACATATAAGTCACATTTTTCACCATTGAACAGAATAACAGAATAATTAACTTTCAAGTCTGGGGCCATTGAGGTGTTACAGAGCTATTCTATTGTAGTGTTACGTATACTGTAACTGTCCTTTGGTTAAGAATATAAAGTCAATTACTGCTGAAAAAGGTTATTAAAAAAACTAGGAATAACTAAAAAAAAACAGTAAAAGAAATGAGTGTTTCCACTATATTTCAGTATATTTTCAGATTTTTGTTCATCTTGTCTGTCAATTTAATACCGTATCTATTATTGTGTGTCTTTGTCGTCCTCTTTCTTCAAACTCTGTCTTTCTCCATTAGACCTGATTGCCTTTGCCAACCGCCACCTGCCAACTTTGTCATCGTTGTACCTTTTTTATAGGAAAGGAAATCTTTTTCAACGAACGACACGTTTCTACCGTCCTGTTTTAATATAACCTTTGTGGTTTTGAGCCAGAAACTCAAAAATATTTCAGGTTCGGTGGGACCGGACGTCTTTTATGTTGCGAAATGCTTATTACGTAACGATATATTCAGCTCTTATTTTCTTAAACTCATGTTCGTGTAAGTATTCGATGTTTGTAGATGTAGAAAAAAAATACAAAGTTATACAATTAATTATAATATGATAGACAATTAATTACTTGTCGCAATTATGTCACAGTTATCCCGTAGAAGATTACTTAGATCTAGAATTAGTAGACTAGTGATATTCAGATAGTACTTGTGTGATATTATACATGTAGATTATATATTTTTCGATTGAAAAGACAGTAACAATCACCATGCTCTTGTTACTGACAAAAATACTACATTTTAAAAATACTATTGCGATGACGACACCTGCTACTATTTTTGTCATCCATTACGTACTATTATCACTACCTCATTGTTATTACCTGCTACCACTAAGTTGAAAGGCACATTTTCAAGGATTTTAGTACCAACGTGATTTCTTGCAGATTCTTCTTTTCAGTCTTTTTGCGTTTTATTCTATAGTATACGATTATACGACCTACCGAGTACCGGTGCTGTATATTTCACACGGTGATGGTTTTTCCATCATATCGAGATGGGAAGATCTATTAAGGTGGCTTTATGCGTAATTGTTGCTGCTTGTCATCACTGCGATGCTATCTTTTATGGGCAATGGGATTTTGAGGGATTCTATCACATCTAAGGTACAATGTTTCGAGTTTTTCCTTGCCTAGTTTGCGTGAAAAAGGGAATACGGTTGCGATCGGGTTGTTAAACCAAATCATAGCCAATGCTACGATTCGGTGAGACGCTGCGCAAATGGGTGTCTCGATTAAGGCAGAGGGAAAATCTAAGAAATAGAATATGCCGCTGCTCGTTCCGCTCGAAAAAGACTCGATCCGGCAGGTTTCACGCTCTTGAATTGTAAAATTGCTTGTAATTTAAAATACTATAAAGGAAGACGAAATCGAAACGTCAAAATCAAAAGAGAAGAACATTTATTTTTTGCAAAATTTCAATCTGAAACCAAGTATAACCTTTTTCACGTGACAAATTGTCGCTTCAAAATGGCATCGATAAATTTTCCTTGTTATTCACGATTGGCCAGTTCCTGATTATCAGAGAAAAAATATCGAACGTAGTATTCGTAGTATGCATTAAGTCTCTTGGGTTTTATCATGTCTACAATATAGAAGCCACTGGCAATTCAAATTTTCTTGAATCCAATAATACTAACACACTTCCCTGTATAAAATCTATTGTCTAAATTATTCTTAGCTTTAGAGCCATGTTATTACTTGAAAATCAGGTTTTGGCCGTCAAATACTTTTTATTCAGCAGGTCTTATGGAAGTACTCATGGATCTCTATTTAATGCACACTTGACTCTGCTGTTGATCTTTATTTTCTCTTTATATACATTTTAATATCTATTATTCTTGTATTGATCGTTTTCACTCGCCAATGTAGAAGGGGTACTTTTTAAACGCTTTCTAATTATCGATGAATGGCAGGTACCGGCCATCTCACTAGCCTACGAGGCACCGGAGTCGGACATTATGAAACGACAGCCACGCGATCCTTACACGGACAATCTTGTCAACCGAAGGTGGGTCAATCGACTGCCCATCGAAATCACTTAGCTATTCTGCACCTCATGTTAATATTAACTATTCGACTCATTTGACGCACACGATTCGAACTAAACCATTTTTCCGAAGTGTTAAATTTTTCTTATCAAGGTGTTCATGAATATTATAGGTGACATTATTTAATTAAAGTTAATAAAATCAAAGTCCTTGTTTACGCCAAGCATTCAACGACCAAAAAATATATATTAGGGTAAAAGGAAAAAAACTCCATTTTTTTTTAACTGGAGCCACTCTTACATGTTTTTATTTGTCAAAAAAAAAAAAAAATAAACAGGTATTTTTCATTTTGGTTGGTGGAGCTGTGTACAAAAATATTGAAATCTTTAGAGTCGCCCAGATGTTCAACTTACTTCAGGGTACCGGTTTTTTGGGGGAAAAAAGAAATTTGTAGGTTGTGGGAAAGCCCCATAAGGTTCCGATAAAAATAAAGTACACTGAAAAATTGTTGGGTAAGCAGCTGTCTTCTTAGTGGGAACGCAGCGCCACCACGGCGGTTAGTGCAGTGACGACATCACATTTGAGAGAGCAATAGTGCCAAACATGCGAGCAGATCCTTTCTCGCGTGTTGGGAACGCTGCAGTCTACAAAAGAGAAAGCAATTGTCCCACGGGTCCAGAAATAGATTTTTGGTGACAAATTAAGCTGCAGGTCACAGTTGAGTTTTGTTGGAAATTATTTCAGTAATTCTAATTGTTACTATTAAATGAAACATATACAGTTGTTTATATGATTTGTTAATAATAGTTAAAAATTATTAGCTTAGACTAACCTTTTTGGTTGAATGACGTCATAAAGCCATTCACAGAAATTTTGTGTGAAAAAATAATTTTTACATTTTGTTAATAAAAGTCCGTGTCTATATAGTTTCATCGCAATTCGGTGAGCGTTTAAGAAATATTTTCGGTGTGCCCAGGAGAAACTGGAAAGGATGACTAAAAGGTTTACCGAAATACGATGAGCGATAGACCAAATATTTTCGGTGTGCCTAGACACTTCGTTATTAAGAATCACGTATGTTTATGTTTAACAAAAACTTGTCTAAGAAGTCATCCATCATGCTAACACCCTTGAAAAATAAAATAAACACCAATAGGGAAAACAGTTTGTTATGTAAAAAACTCCGCGTACACAAACTCTGCGCGAAACTTGGCGTGGGGATGCCGTTCTCCCGTCTAAAGAGAGCGTTACTGTACCAATACTGTTGGGCCTACAGCTTTTCCAATGTGGGCACACAGCGTGCCCAACAAAAGAGAGAATCCGCACCAAGCTGCGGGCGAGCAGCGCTCGACGCATTTAGCGTTTCAGCTCTATCACGTGGGCGAGTAGCTCGCCCACAAATTTTTCAGTGTATATACGCGCGAAAGTGCGAGATTAAATAAGTGCAGAAAAATGTCAAAGGCACGGACATTTTACACGTTCCGGGGATGTGGCTGGAACGTTCCATGCTATTAGCGAACTTTATAGTATAAAAAATTACGAGATCTCTGCATGATTATCATGCTAAATCATGGACGTGGCTCCCATGTTACTGGATACTGGCTAAAATGTCATGATAATATGATTTCGATTTATCTCCCGTTAAACTGCAATCATGTCAGTGTCATGTTGTGTGTTGCCTGGGATCGCATGATGGGCGCGCTTCTGCTTTGACATTTCTGAACGCTCATTCAATCTCATATTTTTGCCCCAAAAAACTTTACAGATTTCCCTTTGTCCCCAACAAAAGTCGGCACCCTAAACCGACTTTGCAAAAATGAACGCCCGTACAGATTTTGAGATTTTTCACACACTGTTCCATTAGCCTTAAATATAAAATTCTAACCTATCACTCAAGGCAGTATACTCGTAATTCTTTAGGAGTAAACAGTACTAAGTAAGTAAAGTTACGGAATCAAAATATTCAGTGGAGAACCTGTACGTTTGGGACACTTTGATATTTTGAATTTTTATCGTCAAAGCTGAACATTATAATTTCAAAATTGATGTGCACGTCTCAACACCGAATCATTTCATGAGCTTACTTATTAATTTCACACTAGACAAAAGGCATAGAAAAATCATATTTTTAATAGCTGTTAAATTTTCAATATTTTAATATATAAAAAAAATCTAATGATATAATTCTTTCGTTGATTATGGACAACAATCATAAAATATGTAAAAGTTTATTTAACCGTGAAGCCGTTGATTATTTTCGTATACAGAAATAAGTTGCTTCACATTAATTGAGAATTAAGCTAATAAAACATGATAAATCCATTCGAGATGAATCCTCAATAATGAGACACATGCTTACCTCAAAAACACCAGAGGTAGAAAAAAAATCAAGTAGGATCGAATAAAGGAAACCGTCTAACTGACTATCCAATGTTATCGAATTATTGAACCTGTTTGCTTGGATTTATGCAGTTTTTATAGCATCCTGAACACTTTAGTACAAAATATACGGATTTTAATTTATATATTTTAAAGGTTGCAATATTTATAAGAATTTATAATTGGATAGCATTTTTTCTGAACCAAGGGTCAATAATCTTAGTCCTCGAGTCCTTAAAATACTAAAACCGTGCCTAACTAATTTCTTTATCAAACAATGGATTTATCGTTTTTTATTCGATTGTTCCTCAATTATCTTCAATAGATAATCCTATTTACAATCAGTGGTATTTAGTAGGAAATTCTAAACAGATGTACATATAGATGAAGCATGAAAAACCATAAGACAGTGAAAATTCTATTTGTATTGCATGTTATAATATTGTTTATAATATTGCGTCGGCTTAGAAGCAGGATGACACATCTCATTTTTTCGCATTTTGGGGTTTTAACCTTTCTAGATTCAAAATTAAATTTTGAATCTAGAAAGGTCTAGAATCTAGAAATTAATTTTTGAATCTAGAAAGGTTAAACCCCAAAATGCGAAAAAATGAGATGTGTCATGTTGCTTCCAAGCCGACGATTTTTTATCACAAAAAACAGACGAAATGATAGAAAATTAACTATGACATCTTGAACACGTTATATTCTTTTATCCAAAAAAATGAGAACATCACGGACATTAAAGATTAGGAAATTATCGAATGCGATCCTGTCCAACACTTACCGCGAAGTAATGTCCCAAGTGTACCGTTATGCCGTTCTCAGATATTATTAATTCTTAAAGTTCATGCAATTTTTTTCTTAAAAAAAGCGTCTGGCAGGAGTTTTCTAAATACTTAAACTATATTATAAAATCATAATTCATGTGATACTCTTTTAAAATGAACCAGTGAAATCTCACTCGTTGAAACACCCAAAGTGTGTCACTGTCAATCAGTGAGATTTTACTAGTTCACACAGTGGAATTCCGTCATTGGTTTAATCAGTGAGGTTTACTTGTTACTCAGTACCAGTAGTACTGCTTATTGCAGCCAGACCCCAAATAATTCTAACGCAACCACTAGTACACAATAAAGTTCATTTTCACTCGAGAATGCGATGACCCAACCGGCGACATGCACGTACCAGACTACAATGTCTTGACCGGGTGGGAGCGCGATATCACTCATTGAATCTATCATTTGGCGTCACTGGTATATTCAGTGACGCTGTTTTAGTTGACTCACTTACTGGTTCACATAGAGATCCTCTAGGGAGAGTTGGGACACGTGAAACCCCACCACTTAATTAGGACCAACCGGAATACGGAATTTTTCACAAAATGTGGACATATTATGCTTGACAACGCATGCGTAAAGACTAACCTGAATTGAAAGTTGTTGTTTGCTGTCAATCGTAAACCGGGAAAACAAACTTTCTCTGATAAATTGGATAAATACTATAACCTTAAAATTCTATTTTTTTATAAAATATTATTTTTTTAAACTCAGATAAACTCATCAAATATCTATAGAGTTGAATACTTTTTCGCTCTATAACGATACTTCTTTATTTGATAGATGTATTATAGAGCTAAAAAATATTTAGATCTAATATTTATTGAGCAAAATGTACAAATTGAATTTTAGCATTTGAATCCAACATCCTTAGCATATAAAAATACTTCAATTAGAGTAAAATCTTTTTTACTCAAACAGGAATTTTGCAGAATGCCGTAAGTTGATTTTGCAATACTTTGAAATAGTCATGCAACAACTCACTATTAAATATTTGTTTTAAAAGAAAAACGAAAATAAATTTAAATTTAAAAGCGCGCGTTAAGAAGCACTTCCGTATTACGGTTGGCCCTACCAATCAGAAACAATTCCCACGTGTCCCAACTCTCCCCAGAGGATCCCTAGGTTCATCCAGTCAAAATCGGAAAATCACTGGTACACCAGTGATAATTCGAAATACTGAGTAAGTTAGTGACAATTTCACTGGTTCAGTTTAGGAGAGTATAATAGTAAAAAAAGTCAAAACAAAAATATTCAAATAGAAAACATAAGCTTATACTTGATTTTATATTCTTAAATTGACTTGTCCCACAGGTACTGCTGTCCCAAACGTACCGACTCTCTCCTACATGTGATTTTAAGAAATTCGTCAGACTTACCCCTAATTGTTGTTAGAGTTAATTGGTAAAAACTTTTTGAATACAAATCTTTTCCCGTAGACGAGATATTCTAGTTTGAAAAATCGTGTGTGCCTTGAAAGCCCCTGTCTGTAGACGGAGGGTTAAAAATGTTTAGAGATACCCGAGTAGAAGCCCCTCATGGAAACGAGATGCTAATTCACAATGATCCAATATGGGCTTCCCTTATTTCCGCTTATGGTTGTCCTCGAGTGGTCCCTCGCTGTTGCCCCGACGATAAATTCTTAATTTTTAAAGACACCTTATTTAATAATCTCATCTTTTCAAAGCTTACTTGAATAAATTTGTATGTATTATTAATGCATACAAAGTTTTAAAATAAAAATATATAT
>CAKNWT010304600.1:1549-19636 GCA_932066315.1 Andricus coriarius | reverse complement strand
TTTAAACATGCTCAACTTCACCCCTTACTTCAACCCCTACAATAAGCCATGTAGGGATTCTTACATATTTTCCTTTAATCCACGTATCATGAACTTTATTTTTTTTCAATTTGTTACGTTATCTCTATTCTTTCTCGTTATATTAGATTTTAAACCAGAAAAATGCAATTTGACCTATAGTGCGCCGTCACACAAGACAACAGTCATATTTTCGGTTACAAATACAAATAACTATTTAAGGCTTTTTTGAACAATGAATCCATATACAAATAAATCGACCCTGTAGAGGCAAAGTCAAAGATAAAGCAAGAACTAAACATTACTGATAAGCATACCGATTCAAAGATTAGCACAAATTTTCTCATAATTAATTAACCAATACTTATCATTTTATTTCAGAATTTCATTTTCTTCAATCGACACTCAAATGTTTCTAAATAAAAATGAGATCGACTGAATAGTTTTTTTTTTACGTAATTAAATATTTTTTAATTAATAATATATATTTAAAGACAGTAGTTTCCACCTGTCCAATTACAGAATATCATTAAATCGCATATTTAGCTAATATAGTATAGTGAAATTTCCAGTGTTAGGCCTACAAAAATGGTATCGTCTATTACTTTCTCATCCTAATGAGAAGTGGGATCGAGTGAAAATGCTAAAATTAATCGAATCGTATTAATTCAGTGAGAACAAATTTTTTGTTGGCATCAGAAAGAAGTAATAAAAATTTGTTTAAAATCGATTAAAACCTTCTGTTCCGTTTTTGGATTTAAGAATTTAGAAAAATGTCATATGGGTTCAAGAATTAAAGCCAATTTTTTATATGTTTTGTTTTTACTAGTGAAAAATAATCAAAAATTAGAAATTAAAAAAAAAGACTTTGCTTGATTTATAATTTTTTGAACATGCGTAAAGAATATTTGCATTGAGTGAGTCATATGCAGAAATTTAAAAGAAATTGTATATATCGAACCTGAAATTTCTTCAGCCTCTACCATGAAAACATATACTCTTCTTGCTTTTTTGGAAAAACATTGACTGAACATTTTTTTTTTACCCCGATATTCTCACTGTCTAAAATGGTCAACTTTTTGATAATTATACCCTTATGTTCTTTTAGTGAATATTCATTCATTTTGATAGATTCTAAGTTTATGCAAGTTATTTTTTCCAACTTGATTTGTAAACCGGATTTTTAAATCCTATATAGAAATAATCTGGAATAACTTTTCCTGCGAAACCACATCGTCGAATCGAGTTATAACGTATGTAATAATTAAGGGCTCTTTCAGGACTCATGTAATGCCCTATTGAGAATTTGAATGCTCGGCTTTAAAAACGAACGAGGGGTTACGCTGGCTTAACATTAAGCTTACATAAACACACGTGAAAAAAACAGTAAATAAACTTATGACCTACATAAAAATAAAGGGCTCATTTAGGGCTAATCCAATGCCCTATTGCAAAACTGAATGGTAAGCTTTGAAAAAAAAAACAGGGATTACGCTGATTTAACGCCTAGTTGAAGTAACCAAAAGTGAAAATAACATCGAATCGTGTCATGACGTATATCCCCAGAAATACGAAGACAAATCTTCTAAAATCACACACTATAACTCAGAAACAACCCTTAATACAAATTGCGTGAACGTTGTAAATCTGAGCATAATGTAATTAAGGGCTCATTCAGGACTCACTAAAACCACTACATTATATTTTGTGACGAGGGTGATAAAGATCAATTCCTCCCGAGTAGCACACGATATTTTATTTCACATATGGTATGAAGATTTCACTTCTATGCCTGTATACCGAGAAGAAAGTTGACACTTTCAACCCGCAGATGTCAAAGCAATCTTCGCACATGCGCATCAATCTGTATTTCCGACAGCATATCACTAAAGTCAGCGTCAAAAGTACGCGACCCTCACTTTGAACGCTTGCAGCTCAATATTTCGCGAAATAAACCTAAACGAATATTTCGGGATTTAAGGAGAATAGCCACCGTATTAAAAGTGTTAAAAAAAAAGTATCTATTTCACAAGAATAGGGACCTCAGAAGGAAGGGGTACCGGCTCACCCGCATAAACCGGGAGCTGGGTATGATTCCGTATGCACTTAGGAGGCCAAAGTTAAAAAACCAATTTATTGTTTAAGATTTCCTTTGTCAACTAATGATATGCAATGTTGGATTATCAAATTAGAAGCGTTTGTTATCGCAATTTACAAGTAGCACTTTTTACGCGCGGCGCAGTACGTGCGCAATACAGGTTGTTGGCCTGCCTGGCGCTCGCAACTCGCTCGCTCATCAATGTCCCCGCATATCGCAACCAATAATATACTGCTTATCATCAGATTATTTATATTATTGAATAATCAAAGTGGAAGGTCGAAACTTCATATTTCTATACACTTCCACGTCCAAGCCAGACAAATATCTTCTTGATTTTAATCGAAGTAAGTACGGTGGCTATTCTCATTAAATTCCGAAATATGCGTTTAGGTTTATTTCGCGAAATATTGATCTAATTTCATTTTTTCAAATTGCACTTCAATCATGTTACGAAACTGCACATCTTAGCCGTAAAACAACTTTCTATCATTATTTCTTTCCAAGATGATATGTTTGTGAAAAATGGTCTGTAATTAGTAAAGAAATTCATATTTTGAAATTTGAAAAACTGCGTTGCATTCTGGACACCATAAGGATCGTCTGTGAATTTTTTCAGATTTTTCAAGACGTCCAGCTCGGTTTGGGAAGCCTCGAAAGTCGAGGCTCAAAAAAAGTGCCTCAAAAACCTTGTTTTTTGGCAGGTTTGACATCAGCGCCATCGTAAAAATTTTTTTAGAACAACAATATACATATCTTTCAATTCGGGAGACCTTATGCTTTCACGTTTACCCAACCGAAATTTTCTGCAATTTTTTTTGAACGAGCTGCAAGCGTTCAAAGTGAGGGTCGCGTACTTTTGACGCCGACTTCAGTTAACCATTTATTCCGTTCGATGACGTTGTATCGCGTAGAACAGCAGACTCCTTAGCGGGACCATGATGAGCGGGACGAAAGTTCTTTATTCATCCGGTATTTAGGAAAGAAAGTAATAGAATTTGCGATTTGCGCTTGTGCAATTCAACTTTTTCAACTTTCTTCTCTCGCTCTACACGCATAGTAAAGTAGCATTTTCATGAATCTGTGAAATAAAAACAAATTCAAAAATGAAACTTATGCATTTAACAGATCGGATAAAATTTTATTTAAATCAATTCCTAACGCTAATCATTCTGATCACTATTAAAAATTCGTAATACTTTTTTAAAGTCCCGAACCTCCCTTTCATAGTTTTAAAGTTTCGAATAGGTTTTAGCAATATATTTCAACTGATCAAAAATTATATTTGAGGGTTCGGAACAAAGAATGAGTCGCACACTCGAAAACGCGAAAAATTATTGTCCACGTTTCTCGTGATATCTAAATTTTAAAGTTCAAAAAATTAATCTTTTAAAAATATGGTCATATAGAAAAGGGCAAGGTGGAACCTTTTTGTATATGCAGTTTTTTTGTCCAGTAAATATTTTTAATAGTAAAAATGAAAAAGTGAACAAAAAATTTCCCTAAATTCCATTATTTTTTAAAACATAAATCGTCAAAACTCAGCTACATATTATTGAAACTGTTTAAAACTTGGTATACGCACGCAGTGTACCCTAACAACGCCTACAAAATGAAAAAAACTATCAAAATTGCCTATTGTTTAATAATAATGAATTGCAAATTGAAACCGGTCGATAAGCACTTTTTTTAGTTTCGGCAAAGAAAAGTTTTGAGGAAACTTTAGAGTTGGACGAACTTTCAGTGAGACATTTGTTGCTCATTATTAAAGTAAGATTTCTGGAAATTTTTAGATCGATTCATTAAAAATTGACGGAAATATCCGTTATCTAAGAAAGCGTCCTTTATAGGCGAGTACCGACGAGAGTACAAGCGAACGTTGAGAAGCGCTTGTAATCGTAGATGGCGTCGCGTGCTTTCTTACATAATCGATATTTCCGTCAATTCTCAATGAATAAATATAAAAATTTTCAGAAATCTTACTTTATTAGTGAGGAACAAATGTCTTACTGAAAGTTCTTTCAACTCTAAAGTTTCCTCGATATTTTTCTTTTCCGAAACTAAAAAAACATGCTTATCGACCGGTCTCAATTTGCAATTAATTATTATTAAACAATAGGCAATTTTGATTGTTTGTTTTTTTCACTTTTAGGCATTGTTAGGTACACTGCGAGCGTATACCAAGTTTAATCAGTTTCAATAATATTTAGCTGAGTTTTGACGATTTATGTTTTAAAAAATAATTGAATTTGAGGAAATTTTTTTTTCACTTTTTCATTTTTACCATTAAAAATATTTATCGGAAACTTCCGTTTCCTTTTTCCTTCACATTCAAATCTCTTCTATCTCATTCTCATTTTGCCATTTTTCCATATCCATTCTTTCTCCTTCGCCCTCTAGCCCCCTCCAACTTCATTATCCACTCCTCACCCATTCCATCCTCCCCTAGAATCTTTACCACATTCTCTTGCCAGCTTCCTTTATCTTCCATTCCTCTCCTACATCCTTCCCATACATGCTCCCATGTTTCCTCCTCCCATTCACATATTCAATCTAAATCTTGCTATTCTAGTCCTCTTCTCTATCCCCATCCCTTTTCTAAATACTTTGGTACTCCTTCTTTTTTTACCATCTTATACCATTTATTATATTTTGATTCCTTAATCATTCCCCATCCTTCCATTAATTGTATTTCCCTGTCCCTTCTCTCCAATTCCTCATAGCTTACTCCATTCCCCTCTCCTACCTCTGTAGCACTAAAAAACTCCCTCCTTTCTTCTTCCCAGCTTGTTAGTTCTACCGCCCTCCCTCTCCTCTCTTCTACCTCGTTCAAACACTTTTTCGCCAACTCCCCTCCCTTAACTTCGTCTCAAATTGCCATGCTCTCTTACCCGCTCTATTACTTAATTTATCCCTCTGTGCTTCTTCTCTCACCATATATCCAGGCGTCCTCCAGTCTACTCCTAGCGTCCACCTTATATACCTTTCTTGTAAACTCTTAATCTCTTTCCTTTCCTTCCACCCCCATATCTGCGCTCCATAGCCTAATACCGGCCATACCAACGTATCAAATAACCACATTCTCCTTCTCCAATCTTTCTTGAACCTTCTTTTTCCTATTCCCCATATCTGTTTTATTACCCTGTCGCTTTTTTATTATTTCTCTTATATGAGCTCTATGATCTCCATTCATTTGCAAGGTATATCCCAAATATTTAAACTCCTTTACTTCTTCTAACTTTACTCCTTTCCATCTCCCAGTCCATTCTTTCTTTCTTCCCCCTCCTTTTCTAAACCTTATTAGCTTTGTCTTTTCTACATTTAAATTCAACTTTTTCCCATCTAAATATTTCTCCGATCCTGTAATTAAACCCGTCATCCCTTCTTCATCCTCTGACATCAACACTATATCGTCCGCGTATGCCAGTGTATATATATTTTCCTCTTCCAACCTAACTCCTCCCCATCCCTTTCTCTTAATTTCTTCTTCTAAATCTGAGATTAATATATTAAATAAAAGAGGGCTCAGAGGACATCCTTGCCTTACTCCTCTCACTAACCAGAAACTATCTTCATCTTGCTCTCCCACCTTTACCCTGCTTTTAGTCTCTCTGAAAATTTCCGATACTCTCTTTATTAAGCCCTCTCGTATACCCTTTTTCACCATAACTTTTTCTATCTTAACTTGGTCCAAGGAGTCAAACGCCGCTTTTAAGTCTACGAATACTGCTATCATTGCCCCTTTCCCCCTTTTAATCCTTTTATTCATCAGATAATTCAGAGCATATATATTGTCCATCACCCCCATCACTTTTCTAAACCCTGTCTGATTCGGTAGTTCTATTTTTTCCCCTCAACTTCTTTCTCCAATCTTTCCGACAGAACCGTTACCTATACTTTATACAATGTTGGCATCAACGTCACACCCCTATAATCTTTAACCTTCTCGCCTTTGCCTTTCTTCACTATAGGTACCACTATTCCTTCTTTCCATAACTCTGGCCACCCCTCTCCTCTCCATACTCTATTACACATTATCCATGCCCATTCCTTTAGTTCTGCCCCCCCCCCCGATTTCCAGACTTCATTTGGAATCTCATCTATACCAGGTGCCTTTACATCTTTCATTATTCCTAACACCTTGACTATTTCTTCCCTTGTTATGTCCTCTTCCTCATCTCTTTCTCTACCATATTTTTATCCTTTCCTAACTTTTCTCTCTACCCCTCCTAGCAAATCCATAAAATATTTTTTCCATTCTACCATTTCAATATCCTGGTTTACGCCTCTTCCTCAAACCTCTTCTTCGCCTCCTTTTTCTTTTGATCACACAACTCAGTATACTCTTTCTTTTTTCTCCTATATTCTTCTCCACTACTTTTCGCTTTTCTCCATTTTCTTAATTCCTTTCTGACCTCCTACTTTTTCTCTTTACATTCCGCATCCCATCCATTTCTATCGCCTCCTTTACTAACTTCTTTTTTGCTTGTACATTCTAATCCTCTTTTTATTTTTCCTATCACTATTTCCATCTCCTCGTCCACATTTTCCTCTCTCATCTTGATATTTCTAACGTTTTCTTTAAACTGTTTTTTTCCTTCCATTTACCAATCCCCTTTTGCAGCTCTTTTTACCTTCGCTTCCTTTTTATCCATATTGTTATTACTTTGTTCTCCCTCTAATGTCACTATCACGGGAAAGTGATCCGAATCTATGTAATCCCCTACCTCTAGTTTCTTAACCTTCTCTCCTACCTCGTCGCCCACTGCTACATAATCAATTACCGGTCCCCTTCCTCCTCCTGAGCGTATATATTCCCCTCCCTCATCTCTCTCTATATTTCCGTTTAAGATAAACCATCCCAGCTCCTCCAATCTCTTCAACAATTTCTTTCCCTCCCCATTGAGTATCTTGTCTTTGGATTTTCTGCCTCGCTCCCCCCCCCCCCCATTCCCTTCCTCCTCTATCTCCTGTTCTCGAATTGAAATCTCCCCCTAATATAAGCCTAATCCCTTCTTTATTATCTTCCATCATTTCTTATATCTCCTCTGATTTATCCTGCATATCCCCGTTCACATAAACCCTCACTATCTTTCACTTCTCTCCTCCCGTATTTACCTCTTCTACTATTATTCCTTATTTTTGCTCTTTCTTCCCTTTCCTATCCTTCCCTGTTATACATTCGTTCCTTACTCCCATCGCCATTCCTCCCATTGCTCTGCCTTTTTTATTTTTTCTCTTTGCATTTTGAACTTGCCATTTGTAACCTCTTGGCAACCTTCCCCTTACTCTTTTCCATCCCTTTTCATCTAGCCACGTCTCCACCATTACTACTACATCCCATTGTGCCGAATTTCTCATAAATTCCCTGTCCTTTCTCTCTAATCCTGCTATATTCCAGTAACCTATCCTCCATTCTTCCCTACTTTCTTTTCTCGTCTCTTTTTGTTTCTTACTATTGCTTATTTTCCTATCTCCCGTTCCTTAACTCCTAGTTTCCCGGCACTATTAACTCTTCTCATTCTTCGTCCCAATCCCACCATACACCTTCTATCTGTATTCTGCCATACTTAACCCACGTTCTTTTTCCCTCAAGTCTTTCATCTTCCGCTATTTGCCTTAACTTATACTGCATATTCCTTTCTACCCATGTCAACTCACCCTGTATTCCCTCCGTGCTTCCATATAACAACCTCTTATTTTTCATCACTTCCCTCTTATGTTCCCATTTCTTTAGCATTTAGGGCTTATTTGAGACTAATTTTTGGCCCTATTGCCTTTAGTGCTCCATTTCTTTTTAGGCAGGGATTAGGCTTGCTTAACGCTAAGCTGACATGTGCAAACTAGACAAGTATTGAGTTTCATCCATTTTCGGGTTATCAATTCGTCCGTTTTGCAATTATACATCCCATTCTAAATCTCCAATGTCTTTATAACCGAATTTTATTTGGTACAGCTTACATCATCGCAAATGGAAGAGATTTTCTTCTGAAGACCCATTAAGCACGGAACGTTCCTACAACGTGTAAAATGTCCGCCTCCTTGGAACGTTTCAAAGAGGACTTACCGTTATTGTTATTATTATCAATAAATATCCCGTAAACCATAAGAGATAGGTCAAAATCGATGTCAGTTTATAATATGGATATCATATTATAGTATAGCATATGCGGTGCTCAAAACTAAAAAATGACATCTATTTTCACCTATCTCTTACGGTTTACGACATATTTGTTCTGATGCCAGTGGAACGTTCCTAAGGGCGGACATGTTACACGTCCCGGGAACGTATCTGGAACGTTCCAAAGGTGTCCGCGGAACGTTCCGTGCTACTTGGCAACAGAGCGTTCCTTTACAAAGCCACAGAGCAGATAGCTCTTTTTGGCGGAGCTAACGTTTTCTTTTCTCAAATCATCCGATATTAATTTAGGAACAAAGGGTTTTATTTTCGCGTACCAGGACGGTGTTATTTCCATCTTAGTAAGACAGAGCCGAATTTTACGTCAAGACATTTTTAACAACAGGCGCAGAGCGTGTCATGTACATTCTGAGCACCCAGGACACAGTGCGGCCCTAAGAGTGCTGTACTACCATCTTTTTCGCTCTGCCAAACGCTCCAAGGGAAATAAAATCAATTATCGAGAACGAAAAGCACACTCGAGGCCTGACATCGTTCCCCTGGAGTTCGAGAAAGGAACCATGTTCGAGATCGAATTCTCGGTTCAGGCGAAAGAGAAGTATCGATACCTTATAAGGGATCTGCGGTGACTGTGCCCTGAATATTCTGTTAAAATTATTGTAACGTGATCGGTGCTCTCAGAAGTACGAAGCCATCACTGGTGCGTAACCTCGAAGCCATACTCCATGCCAAAAATATGCCAAATCGTCATTGTAATTTTGCGGTTCTACTGGAAGCCATATGCTTTATTGTGTTCAGGTACTTTGTTGAGAATATACTGTTAATAATTTTATTACGGAAAAGACGGTGGCAATATATATGTACACGGAAAAATCTTCTGCTGTATTATTTGTTAAAAATCACACTACATTTTACTATTTGTACTTTGCAATGGAGGGACAGAGGCGAACTGTTGTTATATTTACTATTTTGAGTATTAATTTGCAGCTGCAAGGAGAATTACAAAATTTATTGGAATAAAACCTAAAAGTATTTAATTTATATCTGCAGAAGATTGCAGTATTTAAAAAGGACTGTAGTAACGTCGAGACGGACCTGGTTGCACCGAATGCGTCACCGCAAGTGACTTAGTAATGTTATGGAAGTGTCACTCGCCGATTTGGATGAAACTTTGTAGAGTTTTGAAAAATAATCGTTACGTATTTTTTTATATCGGCAAAGGTACAAGTTTACGGGTAGAAACTACCCATCGCATCTGAGGGGTGGTTTTCACGTTTGAATTGGAATCACTGGAGTGACTTGAAAGTTGAAATGCTTATTAGGGGGTTTTGATGTCGCTGATTCCAAATTTGAGGTCAAAATTGCAAAATTTAAGATGGCGGACTAAAAATGGCGCCTACACTTCAAGCGCGAAGGGTAGTTTTTACGTTTGAAGTGAAATCAATCGTGTAATTTGAAAGCCAAAAAAGTTTCTAATAGATTCTCGATGTTGCTGAATTCAAATTTAAGATCCAAATCAAAAAATTCAAGATGGTGGATCCGAAATGGCGCCTCCCTCCGTGCCATAGGAGTGCTGCTTCACTCAAACTAGAATTAGTCGGGTGATTCGGATACTAAATGCTCGCCACTTCGTTGGTTATTCCTGGGTTCGGCGAAGAGTGAGGTGCGAATTTGTTGACACCAATAACTCTCGATTGATAATCGTTGGCCATGATTAACGAAATATGAAAATTGTGACATTTTTAGTTTCGTAATTTGGACCTCAAATTTGAACTCAGCAACATTGACAATTCTTTAGGAGCATTTTAGTATCCAAATCACTCGACTACTTCTAGTTTAAGTGAAGCAGCAACTCCTATGACACGGAGGGAGGCGCCATTTTGGATCTGCCATCTTTAATTTTGTGATTTCGAGCTCAAATTTGAATTCAGCAACATCAAAAACCCATTAGAAACTTTTTGGCTTTCAAATTACACGATTGATTCCAGTTCAAATGTAAAAACCACCCTTCACGCTTGAAGCTTCAACGCCACTTTTAGTGCACCATCTTGGATTTTGCAATTTTGACCTCAAATTTGGATTCAGCGACATCGAAAACTCAAATAGACATTTTCAACGTTTGCTAACGTCATCGGTTGGAGAAGATGCCAATGCATACTTCGTATCAATTTAACTTAAAAATATTTAAAATTTCCCACTTCGTCGCGAGTTAAAGTTAAAAAAGGCGAAATATTTTAATCAGAGAAAAAAACGGTTTTTTGTATATGATTCAAAAACTAAAAAAGTAACAACTTTTTTTATTGGAGGAAAAAGGTGCAGCATTTAATTTACGATGTGGATATGTATTTTAAAAATTAAAATTCAAAACTTTATTTGAAGTGCTCAGGGGCCTCCCCATTCCAGCAAAATAATTCTGTATCGCTTATCACTTTTGCGGTGCCAAATGTTGTCGCTTATACCCTTTTGTACGACGGATCCTAAAAACAAAACTTCAATCATTAAAAGATTTGTTCAAGTTAAATCTAAATTTATTTCAAAAAGATACCAGCACCAGTGTTTAAAGTTACCTACACAGGAAACAAAAATCCATTCACTTTCGTTTGAATGGGTTTTGATGACTTCTGAATTGCGTATCTGTCACTAGAATTCCAGATTGCCACCCATTGGTTAGGCTGACTTTTGAATGAGAACATGTGTTTTTTAATGGGCAAACGTATTTTTTTCTGAAACCCATTCAGCAGCGATTATGAATGGGTATTATCTGATTCAGGAATAATAGTTCCGATAGAAAATTATTCATTAAAATTAAAATTTTGTGATTTAAATAGTTTAAATTATTTATTAAAAATAAATTAAATTGACAGCCTTTAAGCAAGTCCTAGCATACATAGTCTACTTTTTATTTACGTTTATAAAATCTCGTCACTGAAAGTAGGGTTGCCATCTGCAGGTCGGAAGGACAAAATATATTCTGATATATGTATATATATATATATAATTATTTAACGTAGTTTTATTTTGTTTAAAACAATTTATTGTTAATATGAATCAAAATTTACAATAAATATGTATCAAACACAACACTTGAGTACTTCAAAAGCACTCATCTTATAGTTGACTGATACGCACAAAAACGCCAAAAATAAATAAAATTAAATGAAAATTCCCATTATCCCTAAAAGGAAGGACATTTGGATTGTGCGAATGACTTAGAAGGACACGACTAAAAAGAAGGACAAATCCTTCCAAGGAAGGACGTTTGACAACCCTACTGAAAGTGAAAAATCGATAAGTGACAATCTTTAGGTTATGAAATTTCACATTCACCTTATATTTATCTCAAAGTCACAAAAAGTTTCACTCGCGTTTTATTTTATAGAAATTATCTTTAAAAAAACTGCGGGTATTGAAATCCTAAACATTTGGATGTTTGGGATGTAAATAATAGACATGAGCGGATTACGGAGTTTGATTCTGACATGTGCTCTCCCTGATGCCATTAGCAATGTGCACTGCGAATAAGTGAATGGTACTGACGCTGTAAGTGTAATCTTGTAATTCCTGTACAGGATAATTATTGGAATTGTTATGAAAAGAGAATTACAGTTTCATAATCATTGAATTTAGAAATCAATTGTAATATATTAAGATGTTATTTAATTTGAATTTCTATAATTTTTATTTAATCTGCATTTTCCAATTAAAATTTATTATTTCATACTTCTCATTCGAAACAATTGATTCTTTAACATTCTAATCTGCATATTCCACTCCGTTGAATATAACCTGAGGTAACCTATACTTGGCAAATTCACGCTCATTTAAAGTTGCTATGTGTGAATCGTATTTTTACCATTGGATGTGATCTTTTAAGACCACCATTTCATACTGAATTTCAACCCATTCATGCGCACATTAATGAATCGTAGAATGCCCATTGGAATTATTTCAAGTTAGTCAGTCTCATTCGACTCTATTCACTCAGCATCTTGACGAATGCGGAATGGCAGATTTAAAGCACCGCGAACAGGTGACAGATTAAAAATGTGGCCAACCGATTGGATTTTCATTCTTTCAATCTGCAAATGATAGATACGCAATTCAAAGTGACTCACTTTCTATCGGTTCTTTTTTCCTGGGTATGCCAGTGTCTAAAGTACCTCACCTCGAAAATGCACACGCGCAGCTTTTTCACCAGTGCCTAAAGTAAGCCATTTTCAAACTGAGCATGCCAGAAAATTGTTCGCACACAGTTTGCTCAAATAAGGTCCTTTAGGCACAATTTAGAAGCATGAAAACGTCAACTTTTGAGATGGGTGTTGCAAAAAACACACTTTTATACTTTAAAGATTCTTATTGTACTTTAATGTGTTTTACCTATCATTTACCTGAAAAAGATGTAAGCTAATTTTTTATTAAAGTCGATCTAGATGCAATTACGCGTTTTTATAAGTTTTGCTTATCGATTTGCTTATCAGTATCATTGAATTTTTAATTTCTGAAAATTAGACATGATATAAAATAATAGCTAAAAATACATTATAAGGTACCATAGCAGGCGTCTCCAAAGGAAGATCCTGTATCTACTAGAGATCCCAGGCTAATACGTCGGATCTATTCAACTTTGAAACAGAACTGTAAAAAAGGATCCCCATCCTTTAACTGAGTCGAAATGCCTCAAAGAGTTGCTTCTTCAACAGCAGAAAAAAATGGGGCCCTCCAGGTTTAGGTTTATGAACCAAGCTCTTCCCGTTAGTATTTTCTTCCAAGGGGTAATAAATTTTCTCTTAGTTTTTCATCGAACAAAAATTAGTAGATCCTGAAAATGACCAGCCGATCCTGGGTCAGGCTGCACTTGTGGATTGTGGAGACACCTGGACTATAGGAATCTTTAAACTGTCACCCGGTATAAATATGTTTAATGTATTCCTTATGGAGAATATTCTCCTTATATTGTAGAAGAAATCTTGTGCATATTCTTTCCGGGAAAAAATGTTTAGGGTCAATTTCAGACAATAAATTGTAATGAAAGTAGAAATTTTCGTATTCTGAGCCTGACAATATCTTCCATTTCTTGTGTTTAACAAAATTTTGGACTTTATCCACAATAAATAACAAGGTGAAAGATTTTGTTAGCCTTGAGTTTGTATTTTTTTTTAATTGAAAGCTAAGAAAATTAATTTTCAGACCTTGAATGCCTTAGCGGAAATTGTTTGAAATTAAAAGAAAATTTATGGTGGTATTTTTTCATCATAAGGAATAACACTATTTTTTTAGGCACCCTAGTATACATACAATTATTCATTGAAATTAAAAGTATATTTTTCGGAGTAATATGTTTTTCATAAATTACTGAGCATTTTTCTTTACTTATAAATAAAGAAAAATAAATGCAAGTCACTCGATGAACGCTGTTTTGGTATCAAGTCTCGTCTCAACTCGTTTCGTGTCCCATCGGTCTTACCTGGACAAATTTATTAACAGGTTCGTAGTCCTTTGTACCCAAAGAGGACTAAAATTCGGATTATAACATTTTTTAAATTTAGCCTTTGGTAATTTATAAATATAATATTCGAAATCTGTGAACTATGACGATTACAGCGATATGTTATTTGATTTAAAAAGTTGAAAATTAAAGAATAAATGTTCAAGTTTATATGAAATTTTAGGGAAAATTTTTCAGTATATTTTACTTAAATCCACTGCAGTAGCTTTAATTTATTGGTGCAATATTCAGGAAGCTAAAATTTGGCCACATTTGAAAAATTATTAACTAACATCATAAATTTGGTTTATTTCTCAAACAATCGCATTTCTCAAAATTATCCTTAAATGATTTTGCACTCCCAGTCAAAAAGTATGAATAGTGTCATTCCTAGCTAAATTTGGAAACTCATTAACAAACATCATCATTCTTTTTACTGCTCAACTAATTTGTTTATGAAAGTTAATTAAAGATACCATTTTTACACATAAAAAGCTCCCGTGTGGCGGTTGGTGCCCGTGTGGGGTTTGCTGGTCCCCCATCAGGCGCCTCCCCGGGTTGCGGATAGGGGAACGCCTCCCAGATATAGGTGGTACCGGGTAAATCAAATACCCGGGGCGGACAAAACCAGCTAGGGGAAGGAACCCCGAATTAAAACCAGTCATGAGGAAGTATGTTGACAACGATGTACCCCAAGAGAGTAGCAATCTCTCCGTCGGTTGCGATCAGGTTCAAGCCCTGGTGGCCGGCGCTGGCCCCGAGGATTTTGGGGAGGGCCAAACATACTTGGAGAGGTGTGTTTGTGAGGAGTTAGGAGGTCCATTGGACGTCACGGAGGAGCCCAGTTTCATCGAGAAATTGAGGGAGTGGTCAGGTGCGAAGAGGACTAAGTCCGACTTCTACTGTAGGTACCAGGAAACGAACGAGGAGCTGATATGACTCCAAGAGATCATCGGAAAGATGGAGGTCTTCTGCGTGAAACGGAGAAACATGTGGCTCGAAATCCGAGACGGTGTAAGTGATGCGAAGGAACATCTTGTGCGTCTCCACCGCAATGTGAAGGCGCTCGAGACGCACTTTGACTGCCACTCCAGTTACATGAAGGAGAGGGTAGGCCACAGAGTGAAAGAAGTGAGAAAAAGGCAGGATGCGAACGAAGAGCCAGTAGGGGATTTCAGACGGAACAAGATGCCGTGGAAACTCCCTCAACCCAATCTGGAAAGAGACCGAGGGAGCCCACCCTGAGCCCCGTAGAGGCGACAGCTTCTAGGCCACAAAAGAAGAAGAAGAAGAAGAAGTCGAGGACAACCGGTGTAGCGGCGACCTCGACTCCCAAGAATAAAGAGGGAGAGGTACGAACGCCTGTACACAAGGCGACAAAAAGAAAGAGGAGGAAGCAGATACGAGCTCGACCCGAAGCGGTTTTAATCAAATCGGCTGAGGGCTCGAGCTAAGCAGAGATTCTCAAGGACATCAAGCGAAAGGTCAGACCTGACTCCCTTGGCGTAACAATCAAGGGTGTCAGGGAAACCAGGAGCGGAGAGGTCCTTGTAGAAGTAGGGCCCGCAGCGGATGGCAGATCCAAGCTTTCCGCTGCGATCAAAAAGGTTGTGGGTGAAGGTGGCAGTGTGAGGGAGCTGGTCCCTCGCACTGAAGTCGAGGTATTTGACCTCGACACAACCACAGACGCGGAGGAGGTCGAGGCTGCCGTCAGAAGACATTTTGGCGAGCAGCCAGCAGGTGAGATAAGGGTCAGTCTCACAAAGAAGGCCTTCAGAGGAACTCTGAAGGCTTTTGTGATACTGACCGAAGAAATGGCGGCGAGTTTGGTAAGCGCAGGACACCTCAAAGTGGGGTGGGTGTCCTGTCGCTTACGCAAGAAAATGGAGGTCACACGTTGTTACCGCTGTCTAGGCTTTGGCCACATGGTAGCAGTTTGTAAGGGTCCTGATCGGACAAGAGGATGTTGGCGATGCGGCTAAGAGGGGCATAAAGCTGCGGTATGCGAAAGCACACCGCAGTGTTACCTCTGCGCCGCGAAGGAAGGTAAGTCCCGGACAGACCATCGCCCGGGAACAAGGAGCTGCTTGGCGTTCAGAGAGGCAGCCTCGTCGAGGAAGCCTCTTGGACGTGCAAGCTAGCAGCGTAGCTGGGCAGGTCCACCAAGTTGCCCAGTATAAAAGGAGAAGACCAAGCTGGCAAACAAGATAAAGGCCGAGGCACGGCCAAAGAACGGCACCCCCCTGAAGTAATGCGAAAGCGGTTCCGGGGGGGAACCATGCCAAGGAGAAAGGGTGATGGTTTTTAGTCGGTGGTTGGTAGCATCACTATAATGATCGAATTAAGATCTTTGTATATATTTACATGTATTAAGATCATTGTAGTGATGACATCAGCATCCCGACACTACCGAGAGTTGCGGACCCTTCTCGGTGTGTGGTAGCACATTTTCCACCTTCCCTCGTTACAAAAAAAAAAAAACTACTACCACTTCCGTTTTATTCTTATTATCTGAAGCCTCGACCAAAAAAGACTAATTTTCAAACCAAAAAAGAAAGGAATTTAAAAAAAAAGATAAGAATTTTTAATCAAGAAAGATTATTCAGTCGATAAAGACAACAAATCTCAGCCAAAATGTTGAATTGAAGAGTCAATCAAAAAATGTATAAAGTTTTACAATTATACAATTTTAAGCAATTTTAAGATAGAAACATGAATTTATATATCAAAATTTGTTCTGAAATCTTTTTAAATATTCTCTTAAAAATTTGATTCAAAAATCATTAGAAAATTGTCCAGTAATCTAATGAACGTTTCGTTATTATCTTGGAACTCGAAGTTTTCCTACAAGATTTTGAAAATCCTGCAAAATAAAAAAAAATTGCATTAAAATTTTCCAGCTTATATTTTGCGAATTTTGTACACTTTTAAAAATAGTTTTGAAAATTAATTTAGAAAAAAAATAATTTTTACTTTTCCTACGAATTTTAATAACATCTTTTTAGTCTTGAAACATTTCAAAATTCTTGGAAAGCTTTTAAATTTTGTGTTCAGAATCTTCAAAAATCTACATTTTGTTTTAAATGTTTTGAAATCTTTTCAAGTTTAAAATTATTTTGAAATCTTTTCAAAACTTCTAAATATATCTTAAATTTACTGGAATTTTTTCTAAATTAATAATTGACTAAACATTTGTTCAGTTTTTAATGAAAATTCATTTTTTTGGTTTGAAAATTGGTCACAGAAGTGTCAGTAGTAAAACGTCTGGAGCCGGTAATATCAAACATATTATTTTTGAAAGGAAGAATAATTATTTACAAAATCTCCCGAATTCAGTTTTCAAAATTTCTAAAGTTAAATTTAAAAAACAACACTTTTAAGATTGACTGCATGAAAATCCGGTATATTCTGCTTTTTATGTGTAAAAATAGTATTTTCAATTAACTTTCATAAACAAATTGGTTTAGTATTAACAAAAATTTATTATGTTTGTTAATGAGTTTCTAAATTAAGCTAGGAATGACACTATTCATACTTTTGGGCTGTGAGTGCAAAATTATTTAAGGATAATTTTGAGAAATGCGATTCTTTGAGAAATAAACCAAATTTATGATGTTAGTTAATAAGTTTTCAAATGTGGCCAAATTTTAGCTTCCGGAATCGCGCCAAGTTAAGTAAAATATTTCACCAATAAATTAAAGCTACTGCAGTGCATTTAGGAAAAATATACTGAAAAATTTTCCATCAAATTTTACATAAACTTAAGCATTTATTCTTTAATTTTCAACTTTTTAAGTCGAATAACATATCGTTGGAATCGTCATAATTCATAGATTTCGAATATTATATTTATAAACTAACAAGTGCTAAATGAAAAAAAAGTTATTTTCCGCATTTTAGTCTTCATTAGGTACAAAAGACTCCCACTGATTAGGATCGACGACAGCAGTTTGGCTGAGTCAGGGGAAACTGTGTGGTGGGGGAACTGTTCGCTGGTACCCAGGGCGGCATTGTCATCTGCATAAGTTTAGAATAGAAGCGATGTGGATATTTGTGTAATGATGAGGCCTAGGATGCAGGATTATATTTCTGATTACAACATATAACATACAGATATGTTTTCAACAGCAACTTCGCAAACGCAAGAAAGACGCGCTGGTCAAAGTTCGCGAAAACTATTTTTGAAGATTTCGATGTAAATATGAATCTGCGAGAAGAAAGGTTTAATTATAAATTAAAGATATTAAAAATATAAACAATTTGAGTGGTCAAACGTTGAGATTGGTTCATTTGTTTGTTTTGGAAAAAAAGAAAACCGGATAAATTGACCAATCTCCAAATCTGGCA